>OY740722.1:4694773-4777528 GCA_963513945.1 Hydrotaea diabolus | reverse complement strand
TCGACACAAAATTGCTGAAACAATCGGCGAAATCGAAGCAAATAGTTGTCAACATTTTGGCGAATCATCAAACGATACGCATAAAAATTCATTCCGCTGACCTTCCTGGTAGTTTCCTCACCTTAAATGATATCAGTGACATTAGTGTCATACTGAAAATTATTAAGATTTCTATTCTTACCGGTCGATGGATTTATCATCATGATGTTGATATAATATCCATCGTCTCCTTGCCAAAACATCAGTGGGTATTGCAGTGCATCGTATGAACGAAGTGTTTCGGATATTCGTTGCAATTGCCCAGAGCACAATATCGCCTGATTCCCGGTTTTAAATTAGTAGGAATTTAATTTGTAGGAATTTATGTTGTGCGTCTTCAAGTGATAGCAATGATCCAATTCGATGGTGAATTTGGCCTTGGATCTGTAGAGTCATTGACGAAATAAGATTCAATATTTTTTTGTACATCAAAAGAAAATGATCGGTTAATTTATTACCTTGAATGTCGGATTGAATCCGCGTTCATGAATAATATCTGCTCCAAATGAAGTCATTTGAAAGCATCCGTTGTATTTCTGAGCGTTCGATAGAAAATGACGTGATTCTGGTGTTGCACCAGTAAGCAAAGAACGCAATGGCTTTGTTGGCAAGGGAAATGGTGGTAATTTATTTATATATATATATATATATATATATATATATATATATATATATATATATATATATTATATATATATATATATATATATATATATATATATATATATATATATATATATATATATATATATATATATATATATATATATATATATATATATATATATATATATATATATATATATATATATATATATATAAATATATATACATATATATATGTGTGTATATATATCATCGAGTATTCCCAAAGACACGATGGCAAAGAATATAGTGCATGAGCGACCGGATTTTTTGTCTGAATACAGACGTAAAGGTGATGAACAGGTTTGGACGGCCGTAATGACGTACATATGTCATTGCATCTTGCGTATATTCCTGCATGTGACGTGGACTGCCAACAAACGTCGCTAAAGTGGCCAACCGTCCAAAATCAGATGCATTTCCTTCGGTGCTAATTGCATCGCGTAAATGAATGTACTGCTCAGCAATTTTGTGTCGATATGTATGCCAAATTAGAAGCGGAGCGCCTCCTTTTTATCAGATAAAATCAAACTAAACTACGTACGGAGCAGTACATTCATTTACGCGATGCAATTAGCACCGAAGGAAATACATCTGATTTTGGACGGTTGGCCACTTTAGCGACGTTTGTTGGCAGTCCACGTCCCATGCAGGAATATACGCAAGATACAATGATATAAGTACGTCATTACGGCCGTCCAAACCTGTTCATCACCTTTACGTGCGATCCTAAGTGGATAGAAATTGTTCAAGTGCTGCTTCCTGGCCAAACATCAAGTGATCACCGCACGTGTATTCAGACAAAAAATCCGGTCGCTCATGCACTATATTATTTGCCATCGTGTCTTTGGGGATACACGATATATATATATATATATATATATATATATATATATATATATATATATATATATATATATATATATATATATATATATATATATATATATATATATATATATATATATATATATATATATATATATATATATATATATATATATAAATATATATATATATATATATATATATAATGATAAATCGTCGGGCAAACTAATCAACTCAACAACGTTATAATCTAAATCAACGCATAAGAAGAAGTGCTTCAAGTGTTGATTTGGATCGAGTAGCGTTTCACTACGATTGCAGAATTGACTACAGCTCGCATCCTTCCGTTCAAATAAACCCAATGGATGTTGTGTGCAACTATTGCGGTGCATTGAAGTTCGCTGGAGAAACACCTGGATTGTGCTGTCTCAATGGAAAGGTTAAATTACCACCATTGCCCTTGCCAACAGAGCCATTGCGTCTTTGCTTACTGGTGCAACACCAGAATCACGTCATTTTCTATCGAACGCTCAGAAATACAACGGATGCTTTCAAATGACTTCATTTGGAGCAGATATTATTCATGAACGCGGATTCAATCCGACATTCAAGGTAATAAATAAACCGATCATTTTCTTTTGATGCACAAAAAAAATATTGAATCTTATTTCGTCATTGACTCTACAGATCCAAGGCCAAATTCACCATCGAATTGGATCATTGCTATCACTTGAAGACGCACAACATAAATTCCTACAAATTTAATTCCTACTAATTTAAAACCGGGAATCACGCGATATTGTGCTCTGGGCAATTGCAACGAAGATCCGAAACACATCGTTCATACGATGCACTGCAATACCCACTGATGTTTTGGCAAGGAGAAGATGGATATTATATCAACATCATGATGATAAATCCATCGACCGGTAAGAATAGAAATTTTAATAATTTTCATTTCAGTATGACACTAATGTCACTGATATCATTTAAGGTGAGGAAACTACCAGGAAGGTCAGCGGAATGAATTTTTATGCGTATCGTTTGATGATTCGCCAAAATGTTGACAACTATTTGCTTCGATTTCGCCGATTGTTTCAGCAATTTTGTGTCGATATGTATGCCAAAATAGAAGCGGAGCGCCTCCTTTTCATCAGATAAAATCAAACTAAACTACGTACGGAGCAGTACATTCATTTACGCGATGCAATTAGCACCGAAGGAAATGCATCTGATTTTGGACGGTTGGCCACTTTAGCGACGTTTGTTGGCAGTCCACGTCACATGCAGGAATATACGCAAGATGCAATGATATAAGTACGTCATTACGGCCGTCCAAACCTGTTCATCACCTTTACGTGCGATCCTAAGTGAATAGAAATTGTTCAAGTGCTGCTTCCTGGCCAAACATCAAGTGATAGCTTATATGTTGATTCTTTCAACTGATGGAAGCTATATATATATATATATATATATATATATATATATATATATATATATATATATATATATATATATATATATATATATATATATATATATATATATATATATATATATATATATATATATATATATATATATATATATATATATATATATATATATATATTATATTATATATATATATATATATATATATATATATATATATATATATATATATATATATATATATATATATATATATATATATATATATATATATATATATATATATATATATATATATATATATATATATATATATATATAAAAGTGATGTTAGTTACAACGCTTATAACTTGAGAACGCCTGGACCGATTTCGATGATGAGCACAGGTCTTCACCCAGAATAGGATAATACTTAAGAAAAACTTTGATATATCGAGTGGGCGTGGTACCTCCCATACAAATTTTTACTTAAATATCCAATATTCTTTGCTCATGTTAATGGCAAGTCAACAAAATTTTGTATATCAGTTTATTGAGCGCATTCTAAAATCTGCAGTAAATATGAATCGCATAATACAAAGGGGCGTGGCACCTCCCATACAATTAGAAATTATAAAATTCAATATTTCTGCTCCTGTCAAAGGTATTTCAACAAAATTTTGTATGTTGCTTTATTCTACGTGCTCTTAAATTTACTGCCAATATGAACTGCATTAGACAAAGGGGCGTGGCACCTCCCATACAATTCAAAATTAAAAAGATCGACATTTCTGCTCCTGTAGAAGGTATTTCAACATTATTTTGTAAGTTGGTTTATTTTACGTGTCCTTAAATCTACTGCAAATGTGGTTGACATTAGACAAAGGGGCGTGGCACCTCCCATACAACTCATAATTAAAAAATTCAATATTTCTGCCCCTGTAAAAGGTATTTAAACAAAATATTTTATGTTGCTTTAATATAGGTATCCTTAAATCGACTGTAAATATGGACGACATTGGAAAAAACGGGCGTGGCACCTCTCATACAATTCAAGTTTAAAAAATTCAATATTTTTGCTCCTGTTAAAGGTATTTCCACAGAATTTTGTATGTTTATTTATTTAAAGTGTCTTAAGTTCTACTGCAAATATGGTAGGTATTACACAAAGGGGCGTGGTACCTCCCATACAAATCAAAAATTCAATATTTCTGTACGTTGGTTTATATATGTGACATACATATGTGACTTAAGCTGTTTTCAGCTTAAGTTATTGAAATTCAATTTGATTTAAAAAATTATTTTGAAACAAATTATTGTAAAAATTGATTGTGATTGTGAAAAGTGATTTCATAGAGGTGAGTTCAGTTTGATAAAATGCACATTCTTTGTTATTGCGTGCTCATCGATAATCAACCCGAACAATAATTTTGGATTGTGCAATTAATTTTTAGTTGGAATTCTTTGAAAATCAATTCAACTTCGCTTTTTATTACATTCTGTTTGATAGTTTTGGTGTGGAATTCTATTTTCAAACGGTAAGTTGCCAATAAAGATATTTATTTTGTGAGAATAGCACATGTTTTGTGTGTTCATTTCTCAGTGTAATTGACAATGCCAAGAGCCAGAAGATCTAATCTTTCGCGTCGAACGCGAAATGCAAATAGACTTCGGAATATTGCCTGTCAATTGACGATGGATGAACAACAAATCGCACGACAACAGCGCCGTGTTAGTATGGCACAACTTCGAGCATCACAAACACAAGACGAAACGCAGGTGACAAATGAAACGGCTCAGTTAACAATGATAAATCGTCGGGCAAACGAATCAACTCAACAACGTTATAATCTAAATAAACGCATAAGACGAAGTGCTTCAGGTGTTGATTTGGATCGAGTAGCGTTTCACTACGATTGCAGAATTGACTACAGCTCGCATCCTTCCGTTCAAATAAACCCAATGGATGTTGTGTGCAACTACAGTACATTCATTTAAGCGATGCAATTAGCACCGAAGGAAATGCATCTGATTTTGGATGGTTGGCCACTTTAGCGACGTTTGTTGGCAGTCCACGTCACATGCAGGAATATACGCAAGATGCAATGACATATGTACGTCATTACGGCCGTCCAAACCTGTTCATCACCTTTACGTGCGATCCTAAGTGGATAGAAATTGTTCAAGTGCTGCTTCCTGGCCAAACATCAAGTGATCACCGCACGTGTATTCAGACAAAAAATCCGGTCGCTCATGCACTATATTCTTTGCCATCGTGTCTTTGGGAATACTCGATGATATATATACATATATATATATATATATATATATATATATATATATATATATATATATATATATATATATATATATATATATATATATATATATATATATATATATACATATATAAATAAATTACCACCATTTCCCTTGCCAACAGAGCCATTGCGTTCTTTGCTTACTGGTGCAACACCAGAATCACGTCATTTTCTATCGAACGCTCAGAAATACAACGGATGCTTTCAAATGACTTCATTTGGAGCAGATATTATTCATGAACGCGGATTCAATCCGACATTCAAGGTAATAAATTAACCGATCATTTTCTTTTGATGTACAAAAAAATATTGAATCTTATTTCGTCATTGACTCTACAGATCCAAGGCCAAATTCACCATCGAATTGGATCATTGCTATCACTTGAAGACGCACAACATAAATTCCTACAAATTTAATTCCTACTAATTTAAAACCGGGAATCACGCGATATTGTGCTCTGGGCAATTGCAACGAAGATCCGAAACACATCGTTCATACGATGCACTGCAATACCCACTGATGTTTTGGCAAGGAGAAGATGGATATTATATCAACATCATGATGATAAATCCATCGACCGGTAAGAATAGAAATTTTAATAATTTTCATTTCCGTATGACACTAATGTCACTGATATCATTTAAGGTGAGGAAACTACCAGCAAGATCAGCGGAATGAATTTTTATGCATATCGTTTGATGATTCGTCAAAATGTTGACAACTATTTGCTTCGATTTCGCCGATTGTTTCAGCAATTTTGTGTCGATATGTATGCCAAAATAGAAGCGGAGCGCCTCCTTTTTATCAGATAAAATCAAACTAAACTACGTACGGAGCAGTACACTTATTTACGCGATGCAATTAGCGCCGAAGGAAATGCATCTGATTTTGGACGGTTGGCCATTTTACCGGCGACGTTTGTTGGCAGTCCACGTCACATGCAGGAATATACGCAAGATGCAATGATATAAGTACGTCATTACGGCCGTCCAGACCTGTTCATCACCTTTACGTGCGATCCTAAGTGGATAGAAATTGTTCAACTGCTGCTTCCTGGCCAAACATCAAGTGATCGGCACGATATCACCGCACGTGTATTCAGACAAAAAATCCGGTCGCTCATGCACTATATTCTTTGCCATCGTGTCTTTGGGAATACTCGATGTTGGATGTATTCGATTGAATGGCATCGGAATATTGCCTATCAATTGACGACGGATGAACAAGAAATCGCACGATAACAGCGCCGTGTTAGTATGGCCCAACTTCGAGCATCACAAATACAAGAAGAAAGGCAGGTGGCAAATGAAACGGCTCAGTAAACAATGAGAAATCGTCGGGCAAACGAATCAACTCAACAACGTTATAATCTAAATCAACGCATAAGAAGAAGTGCTTCAAGTGTTGATTTGGATCGAGTAGCGTTTCACTACGATTGCAGAATTGACTACAGCTCGCATCCTTCCGTTCAAATAAACCCAATGGATGTTGTGTGCAACTATTGCGGTGCATTGAAGTTCGCTGGAGGAACACCTGGATTGTGCTGTCTCAATGGAAAGGTTAAATTACCACCATTTCCCTTGCCAACAGAGCCATTGCGTTCTTTGCTTACTGGTGCAACACCAGAATCACGTCATTTTCTATCGAACGCTCAGAAATACATTGGATGCTTTCAAATGACTTCATTTGGAGCAGATATTATTCATGAACGCGGATTCAATCCGACATTCAAGGTAATAAATTAACCGATCATTTTCTTTTGATGTACAAAAAAATATTGAATCTTATTTCGTCATTGACTCTACAGATCCAAGGCCAAATTCACCATCGAATTGGATCATTGCTATCACTTGAAGACGCACAACATAAATTCCTACAAATTTAATTCCTACTAATTTAAAACCGGGAATCACGCGATATTGTGCTCTGGGCAATTGCAACGAATATCCGAAACACTTCGTTCATACGATGCACTGCAATACCCACTGATGTTTTGGCAAGGAGACGATGGATATTATATCAACATCATGATGATAAATCCATCGACCGGTAAGAATAGAAATTTTAATAATTTTCATTTCAGTATGACACTAATGTCACTGATATCATTTAAGGTGAGGAAACGACCAGGAAGGTCAGCGGAATGAATTTTTATGCGTATCGTTTGATGATTCGCCAAAATGTTGACAACTATTTGCTTCGATTTCGCCGATTGTTTCAGCAATTTTGTGTCGATATGTATGCCAAAATAGAAGTGGAGCGCCTCCTTTTTATCAGATAAAATCAAACTAAACTACGTACGGAGCAGTACATTCATTTACGCGATGCAATTAGCACCGAAGGAAATGCATCTGATTTTGGACGGTTGGCCACTTTAGCGACGTTTGTTGGCAGTCCACGTCACATGCAGGAATATACGCAAGATGCAATGACATATGTACGTCATTACGGCCGTCCAAACCTGTTCATCACCTTTACGTGCGATCCTAAGTGGATAGAAATTGTTCAAGTGCTGCTTCCTGGCCAAACATCAAGTGATCACCGCACGTGTATTCAGACAAAAAATCCGGTCGCTCATGCACTATATTCTTTGCCATCGTGTCTTTGGGAATACTCGATGATATATATACATATATATATATATATATATATATATATATATATATATATATATATATATATATATATATATATATATATATATATATATATATATATATATATATATATATATATATATATATATATATATATATATATATATATATATATATATATATATATATATATATATATATATATATATATATATATATATATATATATATATATATATATATATATATATACATATATAAATAAATTACCACCATTTCCCTTGCCAACAGAGCCATTGCGTTCTTTGCTTACTGGTGCAACACCAGAATCACGTCATTTTCTATCGAACGCTCAGAAATACAACGGATGCTTTCAAATGACTTCATTTGGAGCAGATATTATTCATGAACGCGGATTCAATCCGACATTCAAGGTAATAAATTAACCGATCATTTTCTTTTGATGTACAAAAAAATATTGAATCTTATTTCGTCATTGACTCTACAGATCCAAGGCCAAATTCACCATCGAATTGGATCATTGCTATCACTTGAAGACGCACAACATAAATTCCTACAAATTTAATTCCTACTAATTTAAAACCGGGAATCACGCGATATTGTGCTCTGGGCAATTGCAACGAAGATCCGAAACACATCGTTCATACGATGCACTGCAATACCCACTGACGTTTTGGCAAGGAGAAGATGGATATTATATCAACATCATGATGATAAATCCATCGACCGGTAAGAATAGAAATTTTAATAATTTTCATTTCCGTATGACACTAATGTCACTGATATCATTTAAGGTGAGGAAACTACCAGCAAGATCAGCGGAATGAATTTTTATGCATATCGTTTGATGATTCGTCAAAATGTTGACAACTATTTGCTTCGATTTCGCCGATTGTTTCAGCAATTTTGTGTCGATATGTATGCCAAAATAGAAGCGGAGCGCCTCCTTTTTATCAGATAAAATCAAACTAAACTACGTACGGAGCAGTACACTTATTTACGCGATGCAATTAGCGCCGAAGGAAATGCATCTGATTTTGGACGGTTGGCCATTTTACCGGCGACGTTTGTTGGCAGTCCACGTCACATGCAGGAATATACGCAAGATGCAATGATATAAGTACGTCATTACGGCCGTCCAGACCTGTTCATCACCTTTACGTGCGATCCTAAGTGAATAGAAATTGTTCAACTGCTGCTTCCTGGCCAAACATCAAGTGATCGGCACCGCACGTGTATTAAGACAAAAAATCCGGTCGCTCATGCACTATATTCTTTGCCATCGTGTCTTTGGGAATCCTCGATGATATATATACATATATATATATATATATATATATATATATATATATATATATATATATATATATATATATATATATATATATATATATATATATATATATATATATATATATATATATATATATTTACGCGATGCAATTAGCGCCGAAGGAAATGCATCTGATTTTGGACGGTTGGCCATTTTACCGGCGACGTTTGTTGGCAGTCCACGTCACATGCAGGAATATACGCAAGATGCAATGATATAAGTACGTCATTACGGCCGTCCAGACCTGTTCATCACCTTTACGTGCGATCCTAAGTGAATAGAAATTGTTCAACTGCTGCTTCCTGGCCAAACATCAAGTGATCGGCACCGCACGTGTATTAAGACAAAAAATCCGGTCGCTCATGCACTATATTCTTTGCCATCGTGTCTTTGGGAATCCTCGATGATATATATACATATATATATATATATATATATATATATATATATATATATATATATATATATATATATATATATATATATATATATATATATATATATATATATATATATATATATATATATATATATATATATATATATATATATATATATATATATATATATATATATATATATATATATATATATATATATATATATATATATATATATATATATATATATATATATATATATATATATATATATATATATATATATACTGTAAATATGGACGACATTGGAAAAACGGGCGTGGCACATCTCATAAAATTCAAGTTTAAAAAATTCAATATTTTTGCTCCTGTTAAAGGTATTTCCACAGAATTTTGTATGTTTATTTATTTAAAGTGTCTTAAGTTCTACTGCAAATATGGTAGGTATTACACAAAGGGGCGTGGTACCTCCCATACAAATTAAAAATTCAATATTTCTGTACGTTGGTTTATTCTTGACATACATATGTGACTTAAGCTGTTTTCAGCTTTTGTTAGTTATTGAAATTCAATTTAATTTAAAACATTATTTTGAAACAAATTATTGTGAAAATTGATTGTGATTGTGAAAAGTGATTTCATAGAGGTGAGTTCAGTTTGATAAAATGCACATTCTTTGTTATTGCGTGCTCATCGATAATCAACCCGAACAATAATTTTGGTTGTGCAATTAATTTTTAGTTGGAATTCTTTGAAAATCAATTCAAGTTCGCTTTTTATTACATTCTGATTGATAATTTTGGTGTGGAATTCTATTTTCAAACGGTAAGTTGCCAATAAAGATATTTATTTTGTGAGAATAGCACATGTTTTGGATGTTAATTTCTCAGTGTAATTGACAATGCCACAAGCCAGAAGATCTAATCTTTCGCGTCGAATGCAAATAGACTTCGGAATATTGCCTGTCAATTGACGATGGATGAACAAGAAATCGCACGAGAACAGTGCCGTGTTAGTATGGCACAACTTCGAACATCACAAACACAAGAAGAAAGGCAGGTGGCAAATGAAACGGCTCAGTTAACAATGATAAATCATCGGGCAAACAAATCAACTAAACAACGTTATAATCTAAATCAACGCATAAGAAGAAGTGCTTCAAGTGTTGATTTGGATCGAGTAGCGTTTCACTACGATTGCAGAATTGACTACAGCTCGCATCGTTCCGTTCAAATAAACCCAATGGATGTTGTGTGAAACTATTGCGGGGCATTGAAGTTCGCTGGAGAAACAACTGGATTGTGCTGTCTCAATGGAAAGGTTAAATTACCAACATTTCCCTTGCCAACAGAGCCATTGCGTTCTTTGCTTACTGGTGCAACACCAGAATCACGTCATTTTCTATCGAACGCTCAGAAATACAACGGATGCTTTCAAATGACTTCATTTGGAGCAGATATTATTCATGAACGCGGATTCAATCCGACATTCAAGGTAATAAATTAACCGATCATTTTCTTTTGATGCACAAAAAAATATTGAATCTTATTTCGTCATTGACTCTACAGATCCAAGGCCAAATTCACCATCGAATTGGATCATTGCTATCACTTGAAGACGCACAACATAAATTCCTACAAATTTAATTCCTACTAATTTAAAACCGGGAATCACGCGATATTGTGCTCTGGGCAATTGCAACGAAGATCCGAAACACATCGTTCATAGGATGCACTGCAATACCCACTGATGTTTTGGCAAGGAGAAGATGGATATTATATCAACATCATGATGATAAATCCATCGACCGGTAAGAATAGAAATTTTAATAATTTTCATTTCAGTATGACACTAATGTCACTGATATCATTTAAGGTGAGGAAACTACCAGGAAGATCAGCGGAATGAATTTTTATGCGTATCGTTTGATGATTCGTCAAAATGTTGACAACTATTTGCTTCGATTTCGCCGATTGTTTCAGCAATTTTGTGTCGATATGTATGCCAAAATAGAAGCGGAGCGCCTGCTTTTTATCAGATAAAATCAAACTAAACTACGTACGGAGCAGTACATTCATTTACGCGATGCAATTAGCACCGTAGGAAATGCATCTGATTTTGGACGGTTGGACATATCACCGGCGACGTTTGTTGGCAGTTCACGTCATATGCAGAAATATACGCAAGATGCAATGACATATGTACGTCATTACGGCCGTTCAGACCTGTTTATCACCTTTACGTGCGATCCTAAGTGGATAGAAATTGTTCAAGTGCTGATTCCTGGCCAAACATCAAGTGATCGGCACGATATCACCGCACGTGTATTCAGACAAAAAATTCGGTCGCTCATGCACTATATTCTTTGCCATCGTGTCTTTGGGAAGACTCGATTTTCATTTGGTTAGTCGAAAGAATACAGCCATACCAAATTGATGACATCATATGTGCCGAGATTTCTGATCCCGAAACCGATCCAGACCTGCATGATGTCGTAATCACAAACATGATTCATGAACCGTGTGGCGCCATTAACCCACAATCACCGTGCATGGTCGACGGCAAGTGTTCCAAGCGTTATCCTCGAAATTTGACTGCTGATACTATCACTGTCAATGATGGTTATCCACTGTATCGACGTCGATCATCTGATGATGGCGGTAGAACAATCACAGTCAAACTGAAAGGAAATGATTTCGTGGTCGACAACTCCTGGGTTGTTCCGTATTCGCCTCTTCTTTCCAAAACATTCAGGGCGCATTGTAACGTGGAGTATTGCAATTCAGTGAAGTCCATCAAGTACATCTGCAAATATGTCACGAAGGGCAGCGACATGGCGGCTTTTGGTCTTCAAGCTCCTGAATGCAATGATGAAATCACGCGCTATCAAGTTGGTCGGTACGTATGCAGACAAAAAATCCGGTCGCTCATGCACTATATTCTTTGCCATCGTGTCTTTGGGAATACTCGATGATATATATACATATATATATATATATATATATATATATATATATATATATATATATATATATATATATATATATATATATATATATATATATATATATATATATATATACGAGAACAGCGCAGTGTTAGTATGGCACAACTTCGAACATCACAAACACAAGAAGAAAGGCAGGTGGCAAATGAAACGGCTCAGTTAACAATGATAAATCATCGGGCAAACGAATCAACTCAACAACGTTATAATCTAAATCAACGCATAAGAAGAAGTGCTTCAAGTGTTGATTTGGATCGAGTAGCGTTTCACTACGATTGCAGAATTGACTACAGCTCGCATCGTTCCGTTCAAATAAACCCAATGGATGTTGTGTGAAACTATTGCGGTGCATTGAAGTTCGCTGGAGAAACAACTGGATTGTGCTGTCTCAATGGAAAGGTTAAATTACCAACATTTCCCTTGCCAACAGAGCCATTGCGTTCTTTGCTTACTGGTGCAACACCAGAATCACGTCATTTTCTATCGAACGCTCAGAAATACAACGGATGCTTTCAAATGACTTCATTTGGAGCAGATATTATTCATGAACGCGGATTCAATCCGACATTCAAGGTAATAAATTAACCGATCATTTTCTTTTGATGCACAAAAAAATATTGAATCTTATTTCGTCATTGACTCTACAGATCCAAGGCCAAATTCACCATCGAATTGGATCATTGCTATCACTTGAAGACGCACAACATAAATTCCTACAAATTTAATTCCTACTAATTTAAAACCGGGAATCACGCGATATTGTGCTCTGGGCAATTGCAACGAAGATCCGAAACACATCGTTCATACGATGCACTGCAATACCCACTGATGTTTTGGCAAGGAGAAGATGGATATTATATCAACATCATGATGATAAATCCATCGACCGGTAAGAATAGAAATTTTAATAATTTTCATTTCAGTATGACACTAATGTCACTGATATCATTTAAGGTGAGGAAACTACCAGGAAGATCAGCGGAATGAATTTTTATGCGTATCGTTTGATGATTCGTCAAAATGTTGACAACTATTTGCTTCGATTTCGCCGATTGTTTCAGCAATTTTGTGTCGATATGTATGCCAAAATAGAAGCGGAGCGCCTGCTTTTTATCAGATAATCAAACTAAACTACGTACGGAGCAGTACATTCATTTACGCGATGCAATTAGCACCGAAGGAAATGCATCTGATTTTGGACGGTTGGCCATTTCACCGGCGACGTTTGTTGGCAGTCCACGTCATATGCAGGAATATACGCAAGATGCAATGACATATGTACGTCATTACGGCCGTTCAGACCTGTTTATCACCTTTACGTGCAATCCTAAGTGGATAGAAATTGTTCAAGTGCTGATTCCTGGCCAAACATCAAGTGATCGGCACGATATCACCGCACGTGTATTTAGACAAAAAATCCGGTCGCTCATGCACTATATTCTTTGCCATCGTGTTTTTGGGAAGACTCGATTTTCATTTGGTTAGTCGAAAGAATACAGCCAGACCAAATTGATGACATCATATGTGCCGAGATTCCTGATCCCGAAACCGATCCAGACCTGCATGATGTCGTAATCACAAACATGATTCATGGACCGTGTGGCGCCATTAACCCACAATCACCGTGCATGGTCGACGGCAATTTGACTGCTGATACTATCACTGGCAATGATGGTTATCCACTGTATCGACGTCGATCATCTGATGATGGCGGTAGAACAATCACAGTCATACTGAAAGGAAATGATTTCGTGGTCGACAACTCCTGAGTTGTTCCGTATTCGCCTCTTCTTTCCAAAACATTCAGGGCGCATTGTAACGTGGAGTATTGCAATTCAGTGAAGTCCATCAAGTACATCTGCAAATATGTCACGAAGGGCAGCGACATGGCGGCTTTTGGTCTTCAAGCTCCTGAATGCAATGATGAAATCACGCGCTATCAAGTTGGTCGGTACGTATGCTGCAATTAAGCGATTTGGCGTATATTTTCATTTCCCATTCATGAACTGTATCCGAGTGTTACACATTTGGCAGTGCATCTGGAGAACGGTCAACGAGTCTATTTCACCGCAGCAAATGCCGCTCAACGTGCTTAAAACCCACCAGCGACAACATTGACCAGTTTCTTCTCGATTTGCCAAATTGATCCGTTTGCACGTGCGTTACTTTACTCAGAGATGCCGCGTTATTACACTTGGAATGCTTCATTGAAGAAATTTCAACGTCGAAAGCAAGGTAATGTAGTTCCTGGTCATCCGGATGTGCGTTCTACTGAAGCTCTTGGCCGCATTTATACAGTTCATCCAAAAAATGATGAATGCTTTTACTTACGACTATTGCTGGTGAATGTTCGTGGCCCTACATCATTTGAATCACTTCGAACTGTCAATGGTGTAGTGCTGCCAACATTTGGTGCTGCATGTCAGGAGCTCAATTTGCTGGAAAACGAGACTCATTGGGACACGACAATCGCTGAAGCAACAGTATCCGCATCTCCAAATCAGATACGCACATTATTTGCGATCATTATTTCCACATGCTTCCCATCGAATCCACGTGAATTGTGGGAGAAGTACAAGGATGACATGTCAGAAGACATTTTGCATCGCGTTCGTGTCTATTTACAGAATCCCCATCTTGAGATGAATGAAGAGATGAATAACCAGGCTTTGGTTTTGATAGAAGATATGTGTTACCTCATGTGCGGCAGTTTGTTAGTCAGGTTAGGAATGATATCGCCTGATCGTGGAGTAAACGACGCTTTCGAAGGAGAATTGTAGCGTGAACGTGAATACTAAACAAATGCATTAAGCCAATTGGTTCGAACGAATGTACCATTGTTGAATCACCAACAAAAATGAGTGTACGATACAGTGATGAAGCAATTGATGATGGAAATGTCGGCATGATTTTCCTTGATGCGCCTGGTGGCACTGGCAAGACATTCCTCATATCATTAATTTTGGCTACAGTTCGTGCAAGATCAGAAATTGCTGTAGCAGTTGCTTCTTCTAGAATAGTGGCAACGCTGTTGGAAGGTTGCCGAACCGCTCATTCTGCATTAAAATTGTCATTAAACCTGCAAGCGAATGAAGAACCAATATGTAACATAGCGAAGCATTCGGCAATGGCCAAAGTTTTGGTAGAAACCAAAATCATTATATGGGACGAATGCATAATGTCGCATAAACGCGCGTAAGATCTGCGTAATGACACAAGACTTTTTGGGGGTGCATTGATCTTACTCTCAGGCGATTTCCGGCAAACACTGCGTGTAATACCACGTTCGACCGCTGCTGATGAGATCAATGCTTGCCTCAAATCATCACCATTGTGGCGTTATGTGAAGAAACTTCAGCTGATGACAAACATGCGAGTTGCATTGCTAAACGATCCATCTGCCGAAGTGTTCTCCAATCAGCTGCTTACTATCGGTAATGGTCGCGTTCCTGTCGACGCATCGAATGGATTGATTTCGTTCCCGCCAAATTTTTTGCAATTTCGTCTCAACAAAGTGTTTCCGAACATTATTGCGAACCATAAAAACTACGATTGGTTGAGTGAAAGAGCAATTTTAGCAGCAAAGAACAAGGATGTGGATCACATAAACTTCAAAATCAAATCGTTGGGACATTTCATTCCTTCAAATCAATCGACTGCATAACAAACGAAGACGAAGCAACCAACTACCCAACTGAATTCATTGGATGTGCCTGGCTTGCCACCGCACAATTTACAGTTGGAGGTTGGTTCAGTCGTCATCATGCTTCGCAATCTAAACCAACCAAAATTATGCAACGGAACGCATTTAGCGGTCACAAAACTCATGGCCAATGTGATTCACGCAAGAATACTAAAAGGAAAATTCAAAGGTGAGGAAGTTCTCATTCCGAGAATTCCAATGATTCCAACCGATATTCCATTCGAGTTTAAGCGTATCCAATTTCCAATTCGTCTCGAATTCGCCATGACAATTAATAAATCACAAGGCCAATCATTGAGTGTTTGTGGCCTGAATCTGGAAAATGCATGTTTTTCACACGGACAACTGTATGTCGCATGTTCCCGTGTCGGAAAACCATCTGCTCTGATCATTTTCGCACCTGACAACAAAACGAAAAATATCGTTTATCACAGAGTGCTTCAATGATGGTAAATACAATTTAATAAATTATAATGACTTAAAAATAATAATCTTTGGCATTTGTTATTATATATATATATATATATATATATATATATATATATATATATATATATATATATATATATATATATATATATATATATATATATATATATATATATATATATATATATATATATATATAAAAATAACAAATGCCAAAGATTATTATATATATATATATATATATATATATATATATATATATATATATATATATATATATATATATATATATATATATATATATATATATATATATATATATATATATATATATATATATATATATATATATATATATATATATATATATATATATATATATAACAGGAGCAAAAATATTGAATTTTTTAAGCTTGAATGTATGAGAGGTGCCACGCCCGTTTTTCCAATGTCGTCCATATTTACAGTCGATTTAAGGATACGTATGGGAGGTGCCACGCCCCTTTGTCTAATGGCAACCACATTTGCAGTAGATTTAAGGACACGTAAAATAAACCAACTTACAAAATAATGTTGAAATACCTTCTACAGGAGCAGAAATGTCGATCTTTTTAATTTTGAATGTATGGGAGGTGTCACGCCCCTTTGTCTAAGCAGTTCATATTTGCAGTAAATTTTAGGGCACGTAGAATAAAGCAACATACAAAATTTTGTTGAAATACCTTTGACAGGAGCAGAAATATTGAATTTTATAATTTCTAATTGTATGGGAGGTGCCACGCCCTTTGTATTATGCGATTCATATTTACTGCAGATTATAGAATATGCTCAATAAACTGATATACAAAATTTTGTTGACTTGCCATTAACATGAGAAAGAATATTGGATATTTAGATTAGATCTTCTGGCTCGTGGCATTATCAATTACACTGAGAAATGAACACACAAAACATGTGCTATTCTCACAAAATAAATATCTTTATTGGCAACTTACCGTTTGAAAATAGAATTCCACACCAAAATTATCAATCAGAATGTAATAAAAAGCGAACTTGAATTGATTTTCAAAGAATTCCAACTAAAAATTAATTGCACAATCCAAAATTATTGTTCGGGTTGATTATCGATGAGCACGCAATAACAAAGAATGTGCATTTTATCAAACTGAACTCACCTCTATGAAATCACTTTTCACAATCACAATCAATTTTCACAATAATTTGTTTCAAAATAATGTTTTAAATCAAATTGAATTTCAATAACTAACAAAAGCTGAAAACAGCTTAAGTCACATATGTATGTCAAGAATAAACCAACGTACAGAAATATTGAATTTTTAATTTTTGATTTGTATGGGAGGTACCACGCCCCTTTGTGTAATACCTACCATATTTGCAGTGGTTTATTTTACGTGTCCTTAAATCTACTGCAAATGTGGCTGACATTAGACAAAGGGGCGTGGCACCTCCCATACAAATCATAATTAAAAAATTCAATATTTCTGCCCCTGTAAAAGGGCAACATTTTTTATGTTGCTTTAATATACGTATCCTTAAATCGACTGTAAATATGGACGACATTGGAAAAACGGGCGTGACACCTCTCATACAATTCAAGTTTAAAAAATTCAATATTTTTGCTCCTGTTAAAGGTTTTTCCACAGAATTTTATATGTTTATTTATTTAAAGTGTCTTAAGTTCTACTGCAAATATGGTAGGTATTACACACAGTGGCGTGGTACCTCCCATACAAATCAAAAATTAAAAATTCAAAATTTCTGTACGTTGGTTTATTCTTGACATACATATGTGACTTAAGCTGTTTTCAGCTTTTGTTAGTTATTGAAATTCAATTTGATTTAAAACATTATTTTGAAACAAATTATTGTGAAAATTGATTGTGATTGTGAAAAATGATTTCATAGAGGTGAGTTCAGTTTGATAAAATGCACATTCTTTGTTATTGCGTGTTCATCGATAATCAACCCGAACAATAATTTTGGATTGTGCAATTAATTTTTCGTTGGAATTCTTTGAAAATCAGTTCAAGTTCGCTTTTTATTACATTCTGATTGATAATTTTGGTTTGGAATTCTATTTTCAAACGGTAAGTTGCCAATAAAGATATTTTTTTTGTGAGAATAGCTAATGTTTTTTGTGTTCATTTCTCAGTGTAATTGAAAATGCCATGAGCCACAAGATCTAATCTTTCGCGTCGAACGCGAAATACAAATAGACTTCGGAATATTGCCTGTCAATTGACGATGGATGAACAAGAAATCGCACGAGAACAGCGCCGTGTTAGTATGGCACAACTTCGAGCATCACAAACACAAGAAGAAAGGCAGGTGGCAAATGAAACGGCTCAGTTAACAATGATAAATCGTCGGGCAAACGAATCAACTCAACAACGTTAAAATCTAAATCAACGCATAAGAAGAAGTGCTTCAAGTGTTGATTTGGATCGAGTAGCGTTTCACTACGATTGCAGAATTGACTACAGCTCGCATCCTTCCGTTCAAATAAACCCAATGGATGTTGTGTGCAACTATTGCGGTGCATTGAAGTTCGCTGGAGAAACACCTGGATTGTGCTGTCTCAATGGAAAGGTTAAATTACCACCATTGCCCTTGCCAACAGAGCCATTGCGTTCTTTGCTTACTGGTGCAACACCAGAATCACGTCATTTTCTATCAAACGCTCAGGAATACAACGGATGCTTTCAAATGACTTCATTTGGAGCAGATATTATTCATGAACGCGGATTCAATCCGACATTCAAGGTAATAAATTAACCGATCATTTTCTTTTGATGCACAAAAAAATATAGAATCTTATTTCGTCATTGACTCTACAGATCCAAGGCCAAATTCACCATCGAATTGGATCATTGCTACCACTTGAAGACGCAAAACATAAAGTCCTGCAAATTTACTTCATGGGCAATGTGGAACATCAACTTGATCAGCGCCAAACAATCAATACGGAATTGAAAAGAGGAATTCTTCGCGATTTGCAGCAGCTGCTTCTTGAACATCATGCATTGGTACGGTTATTTAAAACTGCGTTGGATCGAATGCCAACCGATGACTATAAAGTCGTGATCAGAGCGGATAAACAACCTACTGAAACGCACGAACGCCAATATAACGCTCCAACAATAGATGAAGTTGCAGTTGTGATTGTTGGTGAAAACCGGGAATCACGTCGGGGCTCTGGCCAATTGCAACGAATATCCGAAACACATCGTTCATACGATGCACTGCAATACCCACTGATGTTTTGGTAAGGAGACGATGGATATTATATCAACATCATGATGATAAATCCATCGACCGGTAAGAATAGAAATCTTAATAATTTTCATTTCAGTATGACACTAATGTCACTGATATCATTTAAGGTGAGGAAACTACCAGGAAGGTCAGCGGAATGCGTATCGTTTGATGATTCGCCAAAATGTTGACAACTATTTGCTTCGATTTCGCCGATTTTTTCAGCAGTTTTGTGTCGATATGTATGCCAAAATAGGAGCGGAGCGCCTCCTTTTTATCAGATTAAATCAAACTAAACTACGTACGGAGCAGTACATTCATTTACGCGATGCAATTAGCACCGAAGGAAATGCATCAGATTTTGGACGGTTGACCATTTTACCGGCGACGTTTGTTGGCAGTCCACATCATATGCAGGAATATACGCAAGATGCAATGACATATGTACGTCATTACGGCCGTCCAGACCTGTTCATCACCTTTACGTGCAATCCTTAGTGGATAGAAATTGTTCAACTGCTGCTTCCTGGCCAAACATCAAGTGATCGGCACGATATCACCGCACATGTATTCAGACAAAAAATCCGGTCGCTCATGCACTATATTCCTTGCCATCGTGTCTTTGGGAATACTCGATGTTGGATGTATTCGATTGAATGGCAAAAAAGAGGCTTACCGCATGCGCACATTCTCATTTGGTTAGTCGAAAGAATACAGCCAGACCAAATTGATGACATCATATGTGCCGAGATTCCTGATCCCGAAACCGATCCAGACCAGCATGATGTCGTAATCACAAACATGATTCATAGACCGTGTGGCGCCATTAATCCACAATCACCGTGCATGGTCGACGGCAAGTGTTCCAAGCGTTATCCACGAAATTTGACTGCTGATACTATCACTGGCAATGATGGTTATCCACTGTATCGACGTTGATCATCTGATGATGGCGGTAGAACAATCACAGTCAAAGTGAAAGGAAATAATTTCGTGGTCGACAACTCCTGGGTTGTTCCGTATTCGCCTCTTCTTTCGAAAACATTCAGGGCGCATTGTAACGTGGAGTATTGCAATTCAGTGAAGTCCATCAAGTACATCTGCAAATATGTCACGAAGGACAGCGACATGGCGGCTTTTGGTCTTCAAGCTCCTGACCAAAAAGATGAAATCACGCGCTATCAAGTTGGTCGGTACGTATGCTGCAATGAAGCGATTTGGCGTATATTTTCATTTCCCATTCAAGAACGGTATCCGAGTGTTAAACATTGGCAGTGCATCTGGAGAACGGTCAACGAGTCTATTTCACCGCAGCAAATGCCGCTCAAAACCCACCAGCGACAACATTGACCAGTTTCTTCTCGATTTGCCAAATTGATCCGTTTGCACGTGCGTTACTTACTCAGAGATGCCGCGTTATTACACTTGGAATGCTTCATTGAGAAATTTCAACGTCGAAAGCAAGGTAATTGTAGTTCCTGGTCATCCGGATGTGCGTTCTACTGAAGCTCTTGGCCGCATTTATACAGTTCATCCAAAAACTGATGAATGCTTTTACTTACGACTATTGCTGGTGAATGTTCGTGGCCCTACATCATTTGAATCACTTCGAACTGTCAATGGTGTAGTGCTGCCAACATTTCGTGCTGCATGTCAGGAGCTCAGTTTGCTGGAAAACGATACTCATTCCGCATCTCCAAATCAGATACGCACATTATTTGCGATCATTATTTCCATATGCTTCCCATCGAATCCACGTGAATTGTGGGAGAAGTACAAGGATGACATGTCAGAAGACATTTTGCATCGCGTTCGTGTCCATTTACAGAATCCCCATCTTGAGATGAATGAAGAGATGCATAATTAGGCTTTGGTTTTGATAGAAGATATGTGTTACCTCATGTGTGGCAGTTTGTTAGTCAGGTTAGGAATGACATCGCCTGATCGTGTAGTAAACGACGCTTTCGAAGGAGATTTGTAGCGTGAACGTGAATACTACACAAATGCATTAAGCCAATTGGTTCGAACGAATGTACCATTGTTGAATCACCAACAAAAAGGAGTTTACGATACAGTGATGAAGGCAATTGACGATGGAAATGTCGGCATGATTTTCCTTGATGCGCCTGGTGGCACTGGTAAGACATTCCTCATATCATTGATTTTGGCTACAGTTCGTGCAAGATCAGAAATTGCTGTAGCAGTTGCTTCTTCTGGAATAGCGGCAACGCTCTTGGAAGGTTGCCGAACCGCTCATTCTGCATTAAAATTGCCATTAAATCTGCAAGCGAATGAAGAACCCACATGTAACATAGCTAAGCATTCGGCAATGGTAGAAAGCAAAATCATTATATGGGACGAATGCACAATGTCGCATAAACGCGCGTTAGAAGCTTTGAATCGCACTATGAAAGATCTGCGTAATGACGCAAGACTTTTTGGGGGTGCATTGATCTTACTCTCAGGCGATTTCCGGCAAACACTGCCAGTAATACCACGATCGACCGCAGCAAAGAACAAGGATGTGGATCACATAAACTTCAAAATTCAAAATCAAATCGTTGGGACATTGTATTCCTTCAAATCAATCACCGCATAACAAACGAAGACGAAGCAACCAACTACCCAACTGAATTCTTGAATTCATTGGATGTGCCTAGCTTGCCACCGCACAATTTACAGTTGAAGGTTGGTTCAGTCGTCATCATGCTTCGCAATCTAAACCAACCAAAATTATGCAACGGAACGCGTTTAGCGGTCACAAAACTCATAGCCAATGTGATTCACGCAAGAATACTAAAAGAAAAATTCAAAGGTGAGGAAGTTCTCATTCCGAGAATTCCAATGATCCCAACCGATATGCCATTCGAGTTTAAGCGAATCCAATTTCCAATTCGTCTCGCATTCGCCATTACAATTAATAAATCACAAGGATAATCATTGGGTGTTTGTGGCCTGAATCTGGAAAATGCATGTTTTTCACACGGATAACTGTATGTCGCATGTTCCCGTGTCGGAAAACCATCTGCTCTGATCACTTTCGCACCTGACAACAAAACGAAAAATATCGTTTATCACAGAGTGCTTCAATGAGGGGAAATACAATTTAATAAATTATAATGACTAAAAAATAATAATCTTTGGAATTTGTTATTTTTATACTCCCTCATCGTTCACAGCGCTCCATGCCTGTTTCACAAAAGTGTGTATTAAAATTAGTTAGCTATTTTTTATCTGCACTATAAATTACCAAAAAATAATTTATATGGCAAAACAACGTTTGCTGGGTCAGCTAGTATCTATATATATAAAAGAAAGTGATGTTAGTTACAACGCTTATAACTTGAGAACGCCTGGACCGATTTCGATGATGAGCACCAATTCGGACAGGTCTCCGCCCAGAATAGGATAATACTTAAGAAAAACTTTGATATATCAAGTGGGCGTGGTACCTCCCATACAAACTTTTACTTAAATATCCAATATTCTTTCGCATGTTAATGGCAAGTCAACAAAATTTTGTATATTAGTTTATTGAGCGTATTCTAAAATCTGCAGTAAATATGAATCGCATAATACAAAGGACGTAGCACCTCCTATACAATTAGAAATTATTTAATTCAATATTTCTGCTATGTCAAAGGTATTTCAACAAAATTTTGTATGTTCTTTACTCTACGTGCCCTATAATTTACTGCAAATATGAACTGCATTAGACAAAGGGGCGTGGCACCTCCCATACAATTCAAAATTAAAAAGATCGACATTTCTGCTCCTGTAGAAGGTATTTCAACATTATTTTGTAAGTTGGTTTATTTTACGTGTCCTTAAATCTACTGCAAATGTGGTTGACATAAGACAAAGGGGCGTGGCACCTCCCATACAACCCATAATTAAAAAATTCAATATTTCTGCCCCTGTAAAAGGTATTTAAACAACATTTTTTATGTTGCTTTAATAAACGTATCCTTAAATCGACTGTAAATATGGACGACATTGGAAAAACGGGCGTGGCACCCACCTCTCATACAATTCAAGTTTAAAAAATTCAATATTTTTGCTCCTGTTAAAGGTATTTCCACAGAATTTTGTATGTTTATTTATTTAAAGTGTCTTAAGTTTTACTGCAAATATGGTAGGTATTACACAAAGGGGCGTGGTACCTCCCATACAAATCAAAAATTCAATGTATCTGTACGTTGGTTTATTCTTGACATACATATGTGACTTAAGCTTTTTTCAGCTTTTGTTAGTTATTGAAATTCAATTTGATTTAAAACATTATTTTGAAACAAATTATTGTGAAAATTGATTGTGATTGTGAAAAGTGATTTCATAGAGGTGAGTTCAGTTTGATAAAATGCACATTCTTTGTTATTGCGTGCTCATCGATAATCAACCCGAACAATAATTTTGGATTGTGCAATTAATTTTTAGTTGGAGTTCTTTGAAAATCAATTCAAGTTCGCTTTTTATTATATTCTGATTGATAATTTTGGTGTGGAATTCTATTTTCAAACGGTAAGTTGCCAATAAAGATATTTATTTTGTGAAAAAAGCACATGCTTTGTGTGTTCATTTCTCAGTGTAATTGACAATGCCACGAGCCAGAAGATCTAATCTTTCGCGTCGAACGCGAAATGCAAATAGACTTCGGAATATTGCCTGTCAATTGACGATGTATGAACAAGAAATCGCACGAGAACAGCGCCGTGTTAGTATGGCACTACTTCGAGCATCACAAACACAAGAAGAAAGGCAGGTGGCAAATGAAACGGCTCAGTTAACAATGATAAATCATCGGGCAAACGAATCAACTCAACAACGTTATAATCTAAATCAACGCATAAGAAGAAGTGCTTCAAGTGTTGATTTGGATCGAGTAGCGTTTCACTACGATTGCAGAATTGACTACAGCTCGCATCCTTCCGTTAAAATAAACCCAATGGATGTTGTGTGCAACTATTGCGGTGCATTGAAGTTCGCTGGAGAAACACCTGGATTGTGCTGTCTCAATGGAAAGGTTAAATTACCACCATTGCCCTTGCCAACAGAGCCATTGCGTTCTTTGCTTACTGGTGCAACACCAGAATCACGTCATTTTCTATCGAACGCTCAGAAATACATCGGATGCTTTCAAATGATATTATTCATGAACGCGGATTCAATCCGACATTCAAGGTAATAAATTAACCGATCATTTTCTTTTGATGCACAAAAAAATATTGAATCTTATTTCGTCATTGACTCTACAGAAATTCACCATCGAATTGGATCATTGCTACCACTTGAAGACGCACAACATAAAGTCCTACAAATTTACTTCATGGGCAATGCGGAACATCAACTTGATCAGCGCCAAACAATCAATACGGAATTGAAAAGAGGAATTCTTCGCGATTTGCAGCAGCTGCTTCATGAACACTAGTGTCACTGATATCATTTAAGGTGAGGAAACTACCAGGAAGGTTATATATATATATATATATATATATATATATATATATATATATATATATATATATATATATATATATATATATATATATATATATATATATATATATATATATATATATATATATATATATATATATATATATATATATATATATATATATATTGCACAATCCAAAATTAATGTTCGGGTTGATTATAATTATCGATAATTATCGATGAGCACTCAATAACAAAGAATATGCATTTTATCAAACTGAACTCACCTTTATGAAATCACTTTTCACAATCCCAATCAATTTTCACAATAATTTGTTTCAAAATAATGTTTTAAATCAAATTGAATTTCAATAACTAACAAAAGCTGAAAAAAGCTTAAGTCACATATGTATGTCAAGAATAAACCAACGTACAGATACATTGAATTTTTGATTTGTATGGGAGGTACCAAGCCCCTTTGTGTAATACCTGCCATATTTGCAGTAGAACTTAAAACACTTTAAATAAATAAACATACAAAATTCTGTGGAAATACCTTTAACAGGAGCAAAAATATTGAATTTTTTAAACTTGAATTGTATGGGAGGTGCCACGCCCGTTTTTCCAATGTCGTCCATATTTACGGTCGATTTAAGGATACGTATATTAAAGCAACATAAAAAATTTTGTTTAAATACCTTTTACAGGGGCAGAAATATTGAATTTTTTAATTATGAGTTGTATGGGAGGTTCCACGCCCCTTTGTCTAATGTCAACCACATTTGCAGTAGATTTAAGGACACGTAAAATAAACCAACTTACAAAATAATGTTGAAATACCTTCTACAGGAGCAGAAATGTCGATCTTTTTAATTTTGAATTGTATGGGAGGTGCCACGCCCCTTTGTCTAATGCAGTTCATATTTGCAGTAAATTTTAGGGCACGTAGAGTAAAGCAACATACAAAATTTTGTTGAAATACCTTTGACATAGCAGAAATATTCAATTTTATAATTTCTAATTGTATAGGAGGTGCCACGTCCTTTGTATTATGCGATTCATATTTACTGCAGATTTTAGAATACGCTCAATAAACTGATATACACAATTTTGTTGACTTGCCATTAACATGCGAAAGAATATTGGATATTTAAGTAAAAGTTTGTATGGGAGGTACCACGCCCACTTGATATATCAAAGTTTTTCTTAAGTATCATCCTATGTTGGGCGGAGACCTTTCCGAATTGGTGCTCATCATCGAAATCGGTCCAGGCGTTCTCAAGTTATAAGCGTTGTAACTAACATCACTTTCTTTTATATATATAGATACTAGCTGACCCAGCAAACGTTGTTTTGCCATATAAATTATTTTTTGGTAATTTATAGTGCAGATAAAAAATAGCTAACTAATTTTAATACACACTTTTGTGAAACAGGCATGGAGCGCTGTGAACGATGAGGGAGTATAAAAATAACAAATTCCAAAGATTATTATTTTTTAGTCATTATAATTTATTAAATTGTATTTCCCCTCATTGAAGCACTCTGTGATAAACGATATTTTTCGTTTTGTTGTCAGGTGCGAAAGTGATCAGAGCAGATGGTTTTCCGACACGGGAACATGCGACATACAGTTATCCGTGTGAAAAACATGCATTTTCCAGATTCAGGCCACAAACACTCAATGATTATCCTTGTGATTTATTAATTGTAATGGCGAATGCGAGACGAATTGGAAATTGGATTCGCTTAAACTCGAATGGCATATCGGTTGGGATCATTGGAATTCTCGGAATGAGAACTTCCTCACCTTTGAATTTTTCTTTTTGTATTCTTGCGTGAATCACATTGGCTATGAGTTTTGTGACCGCTTAACGCGTTCCGTTGCATAATTTTGGTTGGTTTAGATTGCGAAGCATGATGACGACTGAACCAACCTTCAACTGTAAATTGTGCGGTGGCAAGCCAGGCACATCCAATGAATTCAAGAATTCAGTTGGGTAGTTGGTTGCTTCGTCTTCGTTTGTTATGCAGTCGATTGATTTGAAGGAATGCAATGTCCCAACGATTTGATTTTGAATTTTGAAGTTTATGTGATCCACATCCTTGTTCTTTGCTGCGGTCGATCGTGGTATTACTGGCAGTGTTTGCCGGAAATCGCCTGAGAGTAAGATCAATGCACCCCCAAAAAGTCTTGCGTCATTACGCAGATCTTTCATAGTGCGATTCAAAGCTTCTAACGCGCGTTTATGCGACATTGTGCATTCGTCCCATATAATGATTTTGCTTTCTACCATTGCCGAATGCTTAGCTATGTTACATGTGGGTTCTTCATTCGCTTGCAGATTTAATGGCAATTTTAATGCAGAATGAGCTGTTCGGCAACCTTCCAAGAGCGTTGCCGCTATTCCAGAAGAAGCAACTGCTACAGCAATTTCTGATCTTGCACGAACTGTAGCCAAAATCAATGATATGAGGAATGTCTTACCAGTGCCACCAGGCGCACCAAGAAAAATCATGCCGACATTTCCATCGTCAATTGCCTTCATCACTGGATCGTAAACTCCTTTTTGTTGGTGATTCAACAATGGTACATTCGTTCGAACCAATTGGCTTAATGCATTTGTGTAGTATTCACGTTCACGCTACAATTCTCCTTCGAAAGCGTCGTTTACTACACGATCAGGCTATGTCATTCCTAACCTGACTAACAAACTGCCACACATGAGGTAACACATATCTCCTATCAAAACCAAAGCCTGGTTATGCATCTCTTCATTCCTCTCAAGATGGGGATTCTGTAAATGGACACGAACGCGATGCAAAATGTCTTCTGACATGTCATCCTTGTACTTCTCCCACAATTCACGTGGATTCGATGGGAAGCATGTGGAAATAATGATCGCAAATAATGTGCGTATCTGATTTGGAGATGCGGAATGAGTATCGTTTTCCAGCAAACTGAGCTCCTGACATGCAGCACGAAATGTTGGCAGCACTACACCATTGACAGTTCGAAGTGATTCAAATGGTGTAGGGCCACGAACATTCACCAGCAATAGTCGTAAGTAAAAGCATTCATCATTTTTTGGATGAACTGTATAAATGCGGCCAAGAGCTTCAGTAGAACGCACATCCGGATGACCAGGAACTACATTACCTTGCTTTCGACGTTGAAATTTCTTCAATGAAGCATTCCAAGTGTAATAACGCGGCATCTCTGAGTAAAGTAACGCACGTGCAAACAGATCAATTTGGCAGATCGAGAAGAAACTGGTCAATGTTGTCGCTGGTGGGTTTTGAGCGGCATTTGCTGCGGTGAAATAGACTCGTTGACCGTTCTCCAGATGCACTGCCAAATGTTTAATACTCGGATACCGTTCTTGAATGGGAAATGAAAATATACGCCAAATCGCTTCATTGCAGCATACGTACCGACCAACTTGATAGCGCGTGATTTCATCATTGGGGTCAGGAGCTTGAAGACCAAAAGCCGCCATGTCGCTGTCCTTCGTGACATATTTGCAGATGTACTTGATGGACTTCACTGAATTGCAATACTCCACGTTACAATGCGCCCTGAATGTTTTCGAAAGAAGAGGCGAATACGGAACAACCCAGGAGTTGTCGACCACGAAATTATTTCCTTTCACTTTGACTGTGATTGTTCTACCGCCATCATCAGATGATCGACGTCGATACAGTGGATAACCATCATTGCCAGTGATAGTATCAGCAGTCAAATTTCGTGGATAACGCTTGGAACACTTGCCGTCGACCATGCACGGTGATTGTGGGTTAATGGCGCCACACGGTCTATGAATCATGTTTGTGATTACGACATCATGCAGGTCTGGATCGGTTTCGGGATCAGGAATCTCGGCACATATGATGTCATCAATTTGGTCTGGCTGTATTCTTTCGACTAACCAAATGAGAATGTGCGCATGCGGAAAGCCTCTTTTTTGCCATTCAATCGAATACATCCAACATCGAGTATTCCCAAAGACACGATGGCAAGGAGTATAGTGCATGAGCGACCGGATTTTTTGTCTGAATACATGTGCGGTGATATCGTGCCGATCACTTGATGTTTGGCCAGGAAGCAGCAGTTGAACAATTTCTATCCACTAAGGATTGCACGTAAAGGTGATGAACAGGTCTGGACGGCCGTAATGACGTACATATATCATTGCATCTTGCGTATATTCCTGCATATGACGTGGACTGCCAACAAACGTCGCCGGTAAAATGGTCAACCGTCCAAAATCTGATGCATTTCCTTCGGTGCTAATTGCATCGCGTAAATGAATGTACTGCTCCGTACGTAGTTTAGTTTGATTTAATCTGATAAAAAGGAGGCGCTCCGCTCCTATTTTGGCATACATATCGACACAAAACTGCTGAAAAAATCGGCGAAATCGAGGCAAATAGTTGTCAACAATTTGGCGAATCATCAAACGATACGCATTCCGCTGATCTTCCTGGTAGTTTCCTCACCTTAAATGATATCAGTGACATTAGTGTCATACTGAAATGAAAATTATTAAGATTTCTATTCTTACCGGTCGATGGATTTATCATCATGATGTTGATATAATATCCATCGTCTCCTTACCAAAACATCAGTGGGTATTGCAGTGCATCGTATGAACGATGTGTTTCGGATATTCGTTGCAATTGGCCAGAGCCCCGACGTGATTCCCGGTTTTCACCAACAATCACAATCACAACTGCAACTTCATCTATTGTTGGAGCGTTATATTGGCGTTCGTGCGTTTCAGTAGGTCGTTTATCCGCTCTGATCACGACTTTATAGTCATCAGTTGGCATTCAATCCAACGCAGTTTTAAATAACCGAACCAATGCATGATGTTCATGAAGCAGCTGCTGCAAATCGCGAAGAATTCCTCTTTTCAATTCCGTATTGATTGTTTGGCGCTGATCAAGTTGATGTTCCACATTGCCCATGAAGTAAATTTGCAGGACTTTATGTTTTGCGTCTTCAAGTGGTAGCAATGATCCAATTCGATGGTGAATTTGGCCTTGGATCTGTAGAGTCAATGACGAAATAAGATTCAATATTTTTTTGTGCTTAAAAAGAAAATGATCGTTAATTTATTACCTTGAATGTCGGATTGAATCCGCGTTCATGAATAATATCTGCTCCAAATGAAGTCATTTGAAAGCATCCGTTGTATTTCTGAGCGTTTGATAGAAAATGACGTGATTCTGGTGTTGCACCAGTAAGCAAAGAACGCAATGGCTCTGTTGGCAAGGGCAATGGTGGTAATTTAACCTTTCCATTGAGACAGCACAATCCAGGTGTTTCTCCAGCGAACTTCAATGCACCGCAATAGTTGCACACAACATCCATTGGGTTTATTTGAACGGAAGGATGCGAGCTGTAGTCAATTCTGCAATCGTAGTGAAACGCTACTCGATCCAAATCAACACTTGAAGCACTACTTCTTATGCGTTGATTTAGATTATAACGTTGTTGAGTTGATTCGTTTGCCCGACGATTTATCATTGTTTACTGAGCCGTTTCATTTGCCACCTGCCTTTCTTCTTGTGTTTGTGATGCTCGAAGTAGTGCCATACTAACACGGCGCTGTTCTCGTGCGATTTCTTGTTCATCCATCGTCAATTGACAGGCAATATTCCGAATTCTATTTGCATTTCGCGTTCGACGCGAAAGATTAGATCTTCTGGCTCGTGGCATTGTCAATTACACTGAGAAATGAACACACAAAGCATATGCTATTCTCACAAAATAAATATCTTTATTGGCAACTTACCGTTTGAAAATAGAATTCCACACCAAAATTATCAATCAGAATGTAACAAAAAGCGAACTTGAATTGATTTTCAAAGAATTCCAACTAAAAATTAATTGCACTATCCAAAATTATTGTGTGGGTTGATTATCGATGAGCACGCAATAACAAAGAATGTGCATTTTATCAAACTGAACTCACCTCTATGAAATCACTTTTCACAATCACAATCAATTTTCACAAAAATTTGTTTCAAAATAATGTTTTAAATCAAATTGAATTTCAATAACTAACAAAAGCTGAAAACAGCTTAAGTCACATATGTATGTCAAGAATAAACCAACGTGCAGAAATATTGAATTTTTAATTTTTGATCTGTATGGGAGGTACCACGCCCCTTTGTGTAATACCTATATATATATATATATATATATATATATATATATATATATATATATATATATATATATATATATATATATATATATATATATATATATATATATATATATATATATATATATATATATATATATATATATATATATATATATATAAGGCTTAATGACAGTTAATTGTGAAAAGCCCATCTATATATATATATATATATATATATATATATATATATATATATATATATATATATATATATATATATATATATTGTGAAAAGCCCATCTATATATATATATATATATATATATGGTTTATTTTACGTGTCCTTAAATCTACTGCAAATGTGGTTGACATTAGACAAAGGGGTGTGGCACCTCCCATACAACTCATAATTAAAAAATTCAATATTTCTGCCCCTGTAAAAGGTATTTAAACAAAATTTTTTATGTTGCTTTAATATACGTATCCTTAAATCGACTATAAATATGGACGACATTGGAAAAACGGGCGTGGCACCTCTCATACAATTCAAGTTTAAAAAATGCAATATTTTTGCTCCTGTTAAAGGTATTTCCACAGAATTTTGTATGTTTATTTATTTAAAGTGTCTTAAGTTCTACTGCAAAGGGGCGTGGTACCTCCCATACAAAACAAAAATTAAAAATTCAATATTTCTGTACGTTGGTTTATTCTTGACATACATATGTGACTTAAGCTGTTTTCAGCTTTTGTTAGTTATTGAAATTCAATTTGATTTAAAACATTATTTTGAAACAAATTTTTGTGAAAATTGATTGTGATTGTGAAAAGTGATTTCATAGAGGTGAGTTCAGTTTGATAAAATGACATTCTTTGTTATTGCGTGCTCATCGATAATCAACCCGAACAATAATTTTGGATTGTGCAATTAATTTTTAGTTGGAATTCTTTGAAAATCAATTCAAGTTCGCTTTTTATTACATTCTGATTGATAATTTTGGTGTGGAATTCTATTTTCAAACGGTAAGTTGCCAATAAAGATATTTATTTTGTGAGAATAGCACATGTTTTGTGTGTTCATTTCTCAGTGTAATTGATAATGCCACGAGCCAGAAGATCTAATCTAAATATCCAATATTCTTTCTCATGTTAATAGCAAGTCAACAAAATTTTGTATATCAGTTTATTGAGCGTATTCTAAAATCTGCAGTAAATATGAATCGCATAATACAAAGGGCGTGGCACCTCCCATACAATTAGAAATTATAAAATTCAATATTTCCGCTCCTGTCAAAGGTATTTCAACAAAATTTTGTATGTTGATTTACTCTACGTGCCCTTGACAAAGGGGCGTGGCACCTCCCATACAATTCAAAATTAAAAAGATCGACATTTCTGCTCCTGTAGAAGGTATTTCAACATTATTTTGTAAGTTGGTTTATTTTACGTGTCCTTAAATCTACTGCAAATGTGGTTGATATTAGACAAAGGTGCGTGGCACCTCCATACAACTCATAATTAAAAAATTCAATATTTCTGCCCCTGTAAAAGGTATTTAAACAAAATTTTTTATGTTGCTTTAATATACGTATCCTTAAATCGACTGTAAATATGGACGACATTGGAAAAACGGGCGTGGCACCTCTCATACAATTCAAGTTTAAAAAATTCAATATTTTTGCTCCTGTTAAAGGTATTTCCACAGAATTTTGTATGTTTATTTATTTAAAGTGTCTTAAGTTCTACTGCAAATATGGACGGTATTACACAAAGGGGCGTGGTACCTCAATAACTAACAAAAGCTGAAAACAGCTTAAGTCACATATGTATATCAAGAATAAACCAACGTCGGAAATATTGAATTTTTAATTTTTGTTTTGTATGGGAGGTACCACGCCCCTTTGCAGTAGAACTTAAGACACTTTAAATAAATAAACATACAAAATTCTGTGGAAATACCTTTAACAGGAGCAAAAATATTGAATTTTTTAAACTTGAATTGTATGAGAGGTGCCACGCCCGTTTTTCCAATGTCGTCCATATTTACAGTCGATTTAAGGATACGTATATTAAAGCAACATAAAAAATTTTGTTTAAATACCTTTTACAGGGGCAGAAATATTGAATTTTTTAATTATGAGTTGTATGGGAGGTGCCACGCCCCTTTGTCTAATGTCAACCACATTTGCAGTAGATTTAAGGACACGTAAAATAAACCAACGTACAAAATAATGTTGAAATACCTTCTACAGGAGCAGAAATGTCGATCTTTTTAATTTTGAATTGTATGTTAGGTGCCACGCTCCTTTGTGTAATACCTACCATATTTGCAGTAGAACTTAAGACACTTTAAATAAATAAACATACAATACCTTTAACAGGAAATACCTTCTACAGGAGCAGAAATGTCGATCTTTTTAATTTTGAATTGTATGGGAGGTGCCACGCCCCTTTGTCTAATGCAAAGAATATATATATATATATATATATATATATATATATATATATATATATATATATATATATATATATATATATATATATATATATATATATATATATATATATATATATATATATATATATATATATATATATATATATATATAGACGACATTGGAAAAACGGGCGTGGCACCTCTCATACAATTCAAGTTTAAAAAATTCAATATTTTTGCTCCTGTTAAAGGTATTTTTGCTCCTGTTAAAGGTATTGTATGTTTATTTATTTAAAGTGTCTTAAGTTCTACTGCAAATATGGTAGGTATTACACAAAGGGGCGTGGTACCTCCCATACAAATCAAAAATTAAAAATTCAATATTTCTGTACGTTGGTTTATTCTTGACATACATATGTGACTTAAGCTGTTTTCAGCTTTTGTTAGTTATTGAAATTCAATTTGATTTAAAACATTATTTTGAAACAAATTATTGTGAAAATTGATTGTGATTGTGAAAAGTGATTTCATAGAGGTGAGTTCAGTTTGATAAAATGCACATTCTTTGTTATTGCGTGCTCATCGATAATCAACCCGAACAATAATTTTGGATTGTGCAATTAATTTTTAGTTGGAATTCTTTGAAAATCAATTCAAGTTCGCTTTTTATTACATTCTGATTGATAATTTTGGTGTGGAATTCTATTTTCAAACGGTAAGTTGCCAATAAAGATATTTATTTTGTGAGAATAGCACATGTTTTGTGTGTTAATTTCTCAGTGTAATTGACAATGCCACGAGCCAGAAGATCTAATCTTTCGCTTCGAACGCGAAATGCAAATAGACTTCGGAATATTGCCTGTCAATTGACGATGGATGAACAAGAAATCGCACGAGTACAGCGCCGTGTTATGTAACACACGTCTTCTACCTCAGGAAAAATTTTGATACAAATGATAGGCAGAAAACATTTTTTTTCTGCTGCAACCTATATCATCTTCAAAGAAAAAATACATTAACTTATATATAAAAAAAAAATAAATATATACATAAATATTCGTATGATAGGTACTCCCAATTTTTATTACACAGTGGCATACTTTTATGCTCAAGTGTGAATCTTGTCAAAAAAAGAAATTTGGCGTATGTCTAAAAATAGAAATCAGTAAATATAACTGCTCCAAATTTACATGTTCTCTTTTTATGTTTTCACATGTTTTCCTTCTCCAGTAGATTTGACATTTTTGATTCTATTTGATTCTATTTTTGCTTTGATCTTCTCAATGTCTTTCCAACTGTACGGTTGCTGTCTATAGTATCTTTCTTTCTTTATTGCTATTGTGAAGTCATTAAAGTGGCAACATTTATCAATATTCCAGTCAGTTTGACATTTCTTTTTTAAGTCGTCTTTTGTGACAGGAAACTCTAGTCCAGTCAGTGCGCAAAAGTTGGATTAACTTTCTTTTTCTGCGAAACCTTGAACGGACAACATCTTCCTATTCTAAAGACTACCAAAAAAGAAATAAAATCTAAAAGAAGTATTAAAGTGATCTGGAATATTGAGTCGAAGTTCAGAAAGTGATAAGAGCTGTTCGTCGATAAACAGCAAAGCACATTTACAACCGAATCTATATTGAACGTAACTACAAAAAAAACCCATATTCTGGGTGAAATTTATACAAAGTGGCACACTACCCATAGGGTAGTTGTGACCTAGTATAAGAAAATCCAAATTTCCTGATCTAACAAAACTCCCGTTTCGGCTGAATTTGACTTAGAAGGATGTAAACGGTGAAAATGATGTAAACCATATTATCTCTACAACCGTTTGCGTACCGCATATCATTTATTGAGTATATAACCTCAAAACATATTCCTGAATTGTGCGCAAGAGGCAAGACACTCGGTAAAGCAAGACTACTTATTAGGAATATACCAGCCTCAGCAATAAATCGAAGAAGACCTGTTAAGAAAACGCTACTGGTTAACAACTCTCAACGGATGCGGTTATCACCAAGCTTACCCGAATTGTCTGTAATACCCTTTGAAGACCATCAGTGAAATTAACTTCTACTTTTGTAACTATTCTACAAATTATGTAAAAACCACATAATATCCACGATGATATTAATTCTTTATTCTAAAAAAATCTAAGTTTAAATTCTTAACTAACTAGTTTTCGTTTTACAAATAGTTTTAAGTTAATTTTCAAACTTCATTATCCATCATGCCAAAAGTCACAAAATCACTGCAAGTTATCCCTATACATATAACATTTTTTCAACACCATCTCTAGCTCAGTTGACAACAACATCGACACGTGAGGAGGGCCTTCATCATGATCATCGATATGTTGGTAAGTTTCACAAAATCTATCATTACTATGTTTATGTAGGTATGTTTGTTTGTACATACTCTGTTATTCAAAACTTGCATTGGTTTTTTCTTTTCTTTTGGTTCTTTTGAAAGAGTGTTCTAAAATAGTGAGATACTACATTGGAGCGTATCGTGTTTTTTTGTTTTTTTTTTTTTTAATATCATCACCAAAACTGTAAGCTAGACTTACATTCCACAATGTTCTCTTTCTCTCTTGTGATCTCTCTCATAGTTTAGCACCCACAGAACGTTTCTCAATTAGTTATTGCTTTCGTTGTTCATATCAGCTTCAGTTAGTTTCGTTTTTCTTTTTTTTGTTTCCAATACTTATCATTAACCCATTAGGGTCTAAGAAAGAAAATCCGAGTCAGCTCGACTTAAATTTGTATAAATATTATTGTTAAAAATTAATTGATATCAACGATATGGAAAATAATAGTAGAATTAAATTATTTTTACTAGTAATATAATCTAAGAAAAAAAAACTGAATACAAATCAAATGAAAACTGTCGTATATAAATTTGTGAAATGTATTTGAATAGTATAGGATTTTCTTCAGTTCCGCTGAATTTTACTTTTATCTTAAATAAATTTCGTTTGACATCTGAAATGATGTACTAAAGAATTTTACATGTTTTCTTATTAAGGATTTGAGTGCATAGGGTTAGAGTTCAATGGATAGGGGTTCTGGACAATATGCATATGCTTCCAGAACATTGGCTGGAGAGGGTTAAGAGGCAAAATCTCTCAACAATACCTGAGAGAAAATAACTCTTCTGCAGATCATCGACAAAATACACTTTTTTTTTGCAATTATTAGAATGTTCATACATGACTTAGAGTGGGTTAGCTTCAATTTAATTTTTATTGCATACTCTAGTCATTCCGGCCTATAATAAATTTCTAAGTTTTTTTTTTAAATAAAAAGGGAGTCTGTAATAATAATTCATGTAATGGGAAAATGGTTTAGAGAGGGAAGGACACGAACCCCCCACCCGACTGTTTGCTAGCGTAACGAAGGCTCCCGCAGTCCTAAATCTCTCTGAATTCCAAGGTGCTTAGAAAGTCATTTTAAACTTGTATCCTTATACCAATTATGGTCTGGTACATTACAGAATTTGGCGCCCAACGTGGGGCCGAAAGAAGACGCTGTCTTTTTGGCTCTTATTAAATTTAGTTTTAAACACACGTTTTAGATTTCATTTACATGCGAAGTTTTAAATCCCGTTAATTTTACGATTTTTATTAATGAATATACAGCAGAACTTGACTGGAATTTTTGGCAATTTGATGAGTTCGAATTGGCCAACCGTTAATCGTCTGGTGACATTTTCATTGATATTTTTGACCAATTTTAAGTGGGTTTAAACCTCGTATTACTTTATGTAATTTTTTTATTTTGGTTATATCTTGGGCTTAGAGAGCAATACCTTTTGTGCAAGCAGGATCTCGCTAATTTCGCTGACAGCATTTTAGCGACCATTGTCCGAAAGTGAAGAGGTAACAACGAGAAAGAAATCTCCCTCAATTGTATTGTCCGATATAGGGAAATTAAAATTTTATATATTGTACCATAACCCAGTTAGCCATTAAATATTTGTCGATTAGATCTCCCATTGAACTCAGCTTTTTTGGTTCTCATCTCCTATAAGAAAACACCATATAATAATTAATTTGTAAATATTTTTTTCATACATTTTTTTTTAAACAGAAGAAGAATAAATTTGAAATATTTATCAAATTGTTTTTGTTTAATTCAAACATGTCACAAATAAGTCGAACTCCACCACAGGGTAATCAGCCGCCACCCTCTTTGGCACCTGTGAGTATAGAGCCTTCTGCTTGTCATGTCTGTAATAGCACCATGACTGAAGGGCAAGATTGTCTGATTATTAGTGAATGATCACATCCATTTCATAGGGAATGCATTGAAAAATATTTAGGAAATACAGCAGAATGTCCGGTGTGCAAGCGGCCTTGTCAGCTTAGCGAGCTTAGGACTCTGCTCATTTTACAGAAGTCTTTACCAATGAGTAAACAAAATAGCAAGAAACAGAAATCAAGAGGATTAATGGCAGGTAGCTATAATACTCGTAGTACGAGTCGAAACCTGTTTCAAGACCCACAAAACTCTAATGTTGCATTAAATGCTAGTATGCAAGGACACCACTTGCAAACACCTAATCGCAGCGTCTTGAGCGCAAATCAGAATACTCAGAATTCCCCAAATCCAAACATAGTCAATGAAAGGACCACAAATGCTGTTGATTATAGTGAAATCAACCGGATGATTGAGGCCAATTTGGCACGTTTAATTCAGAACTTTAATATTATACCAAATGCATCACAAAATTCTAATCCGCAAGATTTTCATGCACAAAACACCAATACAGATCTAGCTATGCATAACGTAAACGATATTAATGCAATTGGTCCACGAAATGCTCCACAGAATGCATGTTCGCACCTTTTGAATTTATCTCCCAACGGCTTTACGAACTCTAACAGTAATTCTACCGCCAGTAGCATACGCTCTGACAAGATTACTTCGATTATTCAAAGTTGGAACTTAAAATTTGATGGTTCCTCAGGTTTGAATGTCGAGGAATTTCTATACCGACTTAGATCACTAACGTACGACAATTTTAATGGTGACTTTTCCGTCATCTGTAGAAATTTAAATACACTACTTACCGGCAAGGCAAAAGAGTGGTACTGGAGGTATCACAAGCAGACTTCTACTATCAGTTGGAATGAGTTCTGCGAAGCCATTCGAGGCCAGTATAAAGAATTTAAAACCCCATTCGACATAAGGGAAGAAGTTCGAAATCGTAAACAGAGGCTTAACGAAAATTTTGATGCCTTTTTTGATGCTGTGTCAGCCATTACGGATAGATTGCCTACCCCCATGACAGAATGTGAGCTTATTGAGATTTTGTCAAGGAATCTTCGTCCTGAAGTACGCCAAGAACTGTTATACGTTAAATTCAATTCAATTTCTCATCTTCGTAAATTGGTTCAGACACGCGAAAATTTTTTGAACGACGAATACGTCAAGAAAAACTTACCGATTCGCCATACCGGCATTAACTCCGTCCCCCGTAGACAACTTGCAGAGATAGATGTCGCAGAAGATGTCGATACTTTAGAAGATTCTGAGCAAAATATAGATGCCATACAGAGAAATTATGTGAAATCCAATTGCTGGAATTGCGACGAAGTAGGTCACAACTGGCATGATTGCATGAAAGATAGAACTATTTTTTGTTACGGCTGTGGGACAAAGAACATTTATAAACCTAACTGTCCTAAATGCAGCTCTAGGAATCTACACCAATCAAAAAACGTAAGACCGATGGGTCTACATAAGGATTAATTCCTAAGGTAGTCCCAGATTTAGAAATTAAAAATTTTGAAAAAAGCTCGCTTATCCCCGAAAAAATACCCAAATTTGACCCAGCTTGCGCTACTGAAATTAAGACTGCAACACCTAATACCATTCTACAGAGAGATAGGAAACTTTATACGAGTAAAGCCGAGATAAATACTTCCGGCATAATATTTCCGAATTTGCCTTACCACAAACGGTGGGAGTTGTACATTAAAAGACGGAATAAAATTTTTAATACTGATTCCATTGAAGCGAGTATCCAAAAACAACCTAAACGGTCCACTATACGGCTAAGAACTTTTTATAAAGCTCAAAAAGTATATCGAAAGCTACTAATTTCTTCAATTATATCAAATCCAAAGGACATGCGCTACTATGCAAAAGTCTCCTTTTTGGAATTTAATGAATATGGCCTTCTGGACACTGGTGCAAATATCAGCTGCATAGGTGCCGATTTAGCATTACATGCCTTTTCCCAGTATCCTAACTTTTCTAAATGCAAATCTCATGTGAAGACCGCTGATGGGAAAATACAAAAAGTTGTTGGTTGGCTAGATGTTAGCATTTCATTCAAAGGGCAATCCAATCAACTGAAAATATTTATAATCCCCTCTATTTCCCAGAGATTGATCCTCGGTATTGACTTTTGGCGTATATTTAATTTAATTCTGGATATTCTGGGATCAGTAGATTTACTAGCCGTAGATAGCTTTACTGATAGTCTTTCAGATTTATCTACAATAAATAAGAATTGGAAGATAGGAAAACGTATTGAGCAATTAGATGCAGACAACTTTTTTCCATTATCAGAACAGCAACGAATCCAATTGACATCTGTTATTAACCTTTTTCCCAATTTTGAAACCCAGGGTTTAGGTAGAACCAGTCTTATCAGACATGCTATTGATGTCGGTGACGCCACACCAATAAAACAGCGGTTTTACCCTGTATCACCTGCTGTGGAAATATTGATGTTTAAGGAAATTGACAGAATGTTAAAACTAGGAGTAATTGAGCCATCCACTTCAGCTTGGAGTTCTCCGATGAGGTTGGTGGTAAAGAAAAACAAAGTTAGATTGTGCTTGGATGCACGTAAACTGAATTCAGTTACAAAGAAGGATGCATATCCTCTACCTAATATAGAGGGCATCTTCGCACGGTTGCCGAAGGCAAACATTATTTCCAAATTGGATCTTAAAGACGCCTTTTGGCAAATTAGTCTTGACGAGAAATCCAAGCATTTGACGGCATTTACAGTCCCGGGAAGGCCATTATACCAATTTGTGGTAATGCCTTTCGGGCTCTGTAATGCCCCCCAAACAATGTGTAGGCTTATGGATGAAATTATTCCTCCGGATTTACGCCATTGTGTGTTTGGATATTTGGATGATCTCGTAATCGTGTCCGAAGATTTCCACTCTCATGTTGAGGTTTTAGTGAGGATATCATCGCAGTTTAAAAAGGCAAATTTAACTTTAAATGTCACTAAAAGCAAATTTTGTGTAACGAAAGTAACTTATTTAGGGTATGTGATAGGCCATGGAGGCATAACTACTGACCCTGAAAAAGTGACTGCAATTACAAACTGGCCTGTCCCCAGGAACTTTAAACAAGTTCGAGGATTTCTTGGCTTAACAGGATGGTACAGACGATTTGTACAAAATTTCTCTACCGAAACCTTTCCGATAACGGAAACTTTGAAATCAAAAAGTAAATTTCAGTGGACTAAAGAAGCTCAAATAGCTTTTGACCATCTGAAGAAGTTACTTACGACCGCCCCTATACTTTCAAATCCAGATTTTACGAAAAAGTTTTATCTCCATTGCGATGCAAGTGACTACGGCATTGGCGCAGTCCTTGTGCAGCTAGATGATGAAGGGAATGAAAAACCGATAGCTTTTATGAGCAAAAAGATTAACACGGCACAACGCAATTATAGTGTTACAGAACGCGAGTGCTTGGCAGCCGTGGAAGCTATAAAAAGGTTCAGATGTTACTTGGAACTTCAGGAGTTTGAAGTTATAACCGACCACTCCAGCCTTCTGTGGCTAATGAAGCAACCTGATTTGAGCGGTAGATTTGCTCGATGGGTTTTTAAACTTCAGCCTTATTCTTTTAGCATTAGTCATAGAAAGGGAAAAGAAAACGTGGTTCCGGATGCGTTATCCAGAATACCATATAACGAAGTTTCAGATATAGAACTTATACAGCCCGAAGTTAATTTAGAATCTCCGTTTTTTGAGGATAACGACTATAAAGAATTGAAAACAAAAGTCATTGAAAATCAAGCGAAGTTTCCAGATTTAAAAATAGCGGATAAATTTGTATACTATCGTACACAACACTACTCCGGTGATGAGATCCAGGAACAACAGTGTTGGAAACTTTGGATACCTGATAGACTTCGAAAAGATACCATATCACGAGCCCATGACACTACTGTTACTGTTCACGGAGGCATGGCCAAAACACTAGACTTAATAAGGAGACATTTTTTTTGGCCTGGTATGGTGCAGGATGTGAGGGAATATATCAGGAACTGCGAAGTCTGTAAAACCACAAAATCTCCAAACATGGTAATGAAACCCCCCATGGGTAATCATGTTGTATCAGTTTGACCATTTCAGCGCCTGTACATTGACCTTCTTGGACCATATCCTAGAAGTAAGTCAGGGTATATAGGCTTACTAATAGTACTGGATCATTTAAGTAAATTTCACTAGTTGTGTCCACTCCGGAAATTTACCTCTGCCGCTATTAAAGACTTTTTAAAAACTCAAATTTTCCACATCTACGGTGTTCCTGAAAGTATAGTGAGCGACAATGGCCCTCAGTTTAAAGCAAATGACCTTAATGCCTTTTTTACTAGTTATGGCATTAAACACATATATACGGCTCTGTACTCACCGCAGGCAAACGCCTCCGAGAGAGTCAACCGATCCTTAATAGCTGGCATCAGAGCATTTCTGAAAGACGATCATCGTCAATGGGATCTAAATCTAAGCTCTATTAGCTGCGCTCTCCGCAACTCAGTTCAACAATCTATCAATTGTTCACCATATCATGCCCTTTTTGGGTTTGACATGGTAACGCACGCTTCATCCTATAATCTGTTGAGGCAACTAAAGCTTTTGAATGAACCGACTACGAATCCTTGTCGTGATGACAAACTACAACTAATAAGGACAAATTTACGCAAACATATAAAGGAAGCATTTGACAAAAATCAGCATCAGTACAACCTTCGTAGTAGACCACAAATATTTAACATCGGGCAAGAAGTCTTCAGACGCAATTTTGCGCAAAGCAATTTTGAAAAGGGCTTTAACGCCAAGCTTTCGCCAAATTTCATTAAGGCCAGAGTCCGAGAAAAATTAGGAAATCATTATTATGTTCTCGAAGACATGGCGGGAAAACCGGTTGGAACATTCCATGGCAAACACATCCGAACGTAGACGTTTTATTTCCATCCAATTTCCTTTCGAAAATCGAGTAAATAGTCTGGTTTTGTAACACACGTCTTCTACCTCAGGAAAAATTTTGATACAAATGATAGGCAGAAAACATTTTTTTCTGCTGCAACCTATATCATCTTCAAAGAAAAAATACATTAACTTATTTATAAAAAAAAATAAATATATACATAAATATTCGTATGATAGGTACTCCCAATTTTTATTACACAGTGGCATACTTTTATGCTCAAGTGTGAATCTTGTCAAAAAAAGAAATTTGGCGTATGTCTAAAATTAGAAATCAGTAAATATAACTGCTCCAAATTTACATGTTCTCTTTTTATGTTTTCACATGTTTTCCTTCTCCAGTAGATTTGACATTTTTGATTCTATTTGATTCTATTTTTGCTTTGATCTTCTCAATGTCTTTCCAACTGTACGGTTGCTGTCTATAGTATCTTTCTTTCTTTATTGCTATTGTGAAGTCATTAAAGTGGCAACATTTATCAATATTCCAGTCAGTTTGACATTTCTTTTTTAAGTCGTCTTTTGTGACAGGAAACTCTAGTCCAGTCAGTGCGCAAAAGTTGGATTAACTTTCTTTTTCTGCGAAACCTTGAACGGACAACATCTTCCTATTCTAAAGACTACCAAAAAAGAAATAAAATCTAAAAGAAGTATTAAAGTGATCTGGAATATTGAGTCGAAGTTCAGAAAGTAATAAGAGCTGTTCGTCGATAAACAGCAAAGCACATTTACAACCGAATCTATATTGAACGTAACTACAAAAAAAACCCATATTCTGGGTGAAATTTATACAAAGTGGCACACTACCCATAGGGTAGTTGTGACCTAGTATAAGAAAATCCAAATTTCCTGATCTAACAAAACTCCCGTTTCGGCTGAATTTGACTTAGAAGGATGTAAACGGTGAAAATGATGTAAACCATATTATCTCTACAACCGTTTGCGTACCGCATATCATTTATTGAGTATATAACCTCAAAACATATTCCTGAATTGTGCGCAAGAGGCAAGACACTCGGTAAAGCAAGACTACTTATTAGGAATATACCAGCCTCAGCAATAAATCGAAGAAGACCTGTTAAGAAAACGCTACTGGTTAACAACTCTCAACGGATGCGGTTATCACCAAGCTTACCCGAATTGTCTGTAATACCCTTTGAAGACCATCAGTGAAATTAACTTCTACTTTTGTAACTATTCTACAAATTATGTAAAAACCACATAATATCCACGATGATATTAATTCTTTATTCTAAAAAAATCTAAGTTTAAATTCTTAACTAACTAGTTTTCGTTTTACAAATAGTTTTAAGTTAATTTTCAAACTTCATTATCCATCATGCCAAAAGTCACAAAATCACTGCAAGTTATCCCTATACATATAACATTTTTTCAACACCATCTCTAGCTCAGTTGACAACAGCATCGACACGTGAGGAGGGCCTTCATCATGATCATCGATATGTTGGTAAGTTTCACAAAATCTATCATTACTATGTTTATGTAGGTATGTTTGTTTGTACATACTCTGTTATTCAAAACTTGCATTGGTTTTTTCTTTTCTTTTGGTTCTTTTGAAAGAGTGTTCTAAAATAGTGAGATACTACATTGGAGCGTATCGTGTTTTTTTGTTTTTTTTTTTTTTTAATATCATCACCAAAACTGTAAGCTAGACTTACATTCCACAATGTTCTCTTTCTCTCTTGTGATCTCTCTCATAGTTTAGCACCCACAGAACGTTTCTCAATTAGTTATTGCTTTCGTTGTTCATATCAGCTTCAGTTAGTTTCGTTTTTCTTTTTTTTGTTTCCAATACTTATCATTAACCCATTAGGGTCTAAGAAAGAAAATCCGAGTCAGCTCGACTTAAATTTGTATAAATATTATTGTTAAAAATTAATTGATATCAACGATATGGAAAATAATAGTAGAATTAAATTATTTTTACTAGTAATATAATCTAAGAAAAAAAAACTGAATACAAATCAAATGAAAACTGTCGTATATAAATTTGTGAAATGTATTTGAATAGTATAGGATTTTCTTCAGTTCCGCTGAATTTTACTTTTATCTTAAATAAATTTCGTTTGACATCTGAAATGATGTACTAAAGAATTTTACATGTTTTCTTATTAAGGATTTGAGTGCATAGGGTTAGAGTTCAATGGATAGGGGTTCTGGACAATATGCATATGCTTCCAGACATTGGCTGGAGAGGGTTAAAAGGCAAAATCTCTCAACAATACCTGAGAGAAAATAACTCTTCTGCAGATCATCGACAAAATACACTTTTTTTTGCAATTATTAGAATGTTCATACATGACTTAGAGTGGGTTAGCTTCAATTTAATTTTTATTGCATACTCTAGTCATTCCGGCCTATAATAAATTTCTAAGTTTTTTTTTAAATAAAAAGGAAGTCTGTAATAATAATTCATGTAATGGGAAAATGGTTTAGAGAGGGAAGGACACGAACCCCCCACCCGACTGTTTGCTAGCGTAACGAAGGCTCCCGCAGTCCTAAATCTCTCTGAATTCCAAGGTGCTCAGAAAGTCATTTTAAACTTGTATCCTTATACCAATTATGGTCTGGTACATTACAGAATTTGGCGCCCAACGTGGGGCCGAAAGAAGACGCTGTCTTTTTGGCTCTTATTAAATTTAGTTTTAAACACACGTTTTAGATTTCATTTACATGCGAAGTTTTAAATCCCGTTAATTTTACGATTTTTATTAATGAATATACAGCAGAACTTGACTGGAATTTTTGGCAATTTGATGAGTTCGAATTGGCCAACCGTTAATCGTCTGGTGACATTTTCATTGATATTTTTGACCAATTTTAAGTGGGTTTAAACCTCGTATTACTTTATGTAATTTTTTTATTTTGGTTATATCTTGGGCTTAGAGAGCAATACCTTTTGTGCAAGCAGGATCTCGCTAATTTCGCTGACAGCATTTTAGCGACCATTGTCCGAAAGTGAAGAGGTAACAACGAGAAAGAAATCTCCCTCAATTGTATTGTCCGATATAGGGAAATTAAAATTTTATATATTGTACCATAACCCAGTTAGCCATTAAATATTTGTCGATTAGATCTCCCATTGAACTCAGCTTTTTTGGTTCTCATCTCCTATAAGAAAACACCATATAATAATTAATTTGTAAATATTTTTTTCATACATTTTTTTTTAAACCAGTAGATTTGACATTTTTGATTCTATTTGATTCTATTTTTGCTTTGATCTTCTCAATGTCTTTCCAACTGTACGGTTGCTGTCTATAGTATCTTTCTTTCTTTATTGCTATTGTGAAGTCATTAAAGTGGCAACATTTATCAATATTCCAGTCAGTTTGACATTTCTTTTTTAAGTCGTCTTTTGTGACAGGAAACTCTAGTCCAGTCAGTGCGCAAAAGTTGGATTAACTTTCTTTTTCTGCGAAACCTTGAACGGACAACATCTTCCTATTCTAAAGACTACCAAAAAAGAAATAAAATCTAAAAGAAGTATTAAAGTGATCTGGAATATTGAGTCGAAGTTCAGAAAGTGATAAGAGCTGTTCGTCGATAAACAGCAAAGCACATTTACAACCGAATCTATATTGAACGTAACTACAAAAAAAAACCCATATTCTGGGTGAAATTTATACAAAGTGGCACACTACCCATAGGGTAGTTGTGACCTAGTATAAGAAAATCCAAATTTCCTGATCTAACAAAACTCCCGTTTCGGCTGAATTTGACTTAGAAGGATGTAAACGGTGAAAATGATGTAAACCATATTATCTCTACAACCGTTTGCGTACCGCATATCATTTATTGAGTATATAACCTCAAAACATATTCCTGAATTGTGCGCAAGAGGCAAGACACTCGGTAAAGCAAGACTACTTATTAGGAATATACCAGCCTCAGCAATAAATCGAAGAAGACCTGTTAAGAAAACGCTACTGGTTAACAACTCTCAACGGATGCGGTTATCACCAAGCTTACCCGAATTGTCTGTAATACCCTTTGAAGACCATCAGTGAAATTAACTTCTACTTTTGTAACTATTCTACAAATTATGTAAAAACCACATAATATCCACGATGATATTAATTCTTTATTCTAAAAAAATCTAAGTTTAAATTCTTAACTAACTAGTTTTCGTTTTACAAATAGTTTTAAGTTAATTTTCAAACTTCATTATCCATCATGCCAAAAGTCACAAAATCACTGCAAGTTATCCCTATACATATAACATTTTTTCAACACCATCTCTAGCTCAGTTGACAACAGCATCGACACGTGAGGAGGGCCTTCATCATGATCATCGATATGTTGGTAAGTTTCACAAAATCTATCATTACTATGTTTATGTAGGTATGTTTGTTTGTACATACTCTGTTATTCAAAACTTGCATTGGTTTTTTCTTTTCTTTTGGTTCTTTTGAAAGAGTGTTCTAAAATAGTGAGATACTACATTGGAGCGTATCGTGTTTTTTTGTTTTTTATTTTTTTAATATCATCACCAAAACTGTAAGCTAGACTTACATTCCACAATGTTCTCTTTCTCTCTTGTGATCTCTCTCATAGTTTAGCACCCACAGAACGTTTCTCAATTAGTTATTGCTTTCGTTGTTCATATCAGCTTCAGTTAGTTTCGTTTTTCTTTTTTTTTGTTTCCAATACTTATCATTAACCCATTAGGGTCTAAGAAAGAAAATCCGAGTCAGCTCGACTTAAATTTGTATAAATATTATTGTTAAAAATTAATTGATATCAACGATATGGAAAATAATAGTAGAATTAAATTATTTTTACTAGTAATATAATCTAAGAAAAAAAAACTGAATACAAATCAAATGAAAACTGTCGTATATAAATTTGTGAAATGTATTTGAATAGTATAGGATTTTCTTCAGTTCCGCTGAATTTTACTTTTATCTTAAATAAATTTCGTTTGACATCTGAAATGATGTACTAAAGAATTTTACATGTTTTCTTATTAAGGATTTGAGTGCATAGGGTTAGAGTTCAATGGATAGGGGTTCTGGACAATATGCATATGCTTCCAGACATTGGCTGGAGAGGGTTAAGAGGCAAAATCTCTCAACAATACCTGAGAGAAAATAACTCTTCTGCAGATCATCGACAAAATACACTTTTTTTTTGCAATTATTAGAATGTTCATACATGACTTAGAGTGGGTTAGCTTCAATTTAATTTTTATTGCATACTCTAGTCATTCCGGCCTATAATAAATTTCTAATTTTTTTTTAAATAAAAAGGGAGTCTGTAATAATAATTCATGTAATGGGAAAATGGTTTAGAGAGGGAAGGACACGAACCCCCCACCCGACTGTTTGCTAGCGTAACGAAGGCTCCCGCAGTCCTAAATCTCTCTGAATTCCAAGGTGCTCAGAAAGTCATTTTAAACTTGTATCCTTATACCAATTATGGTCTGGTACATTACAGAATTTGGCGCCCAACGTGGGGCCGAAAGAAGACGCTGTCTTTTTGGCTCTTATTAAATTTAGTTTTAAACACACGTTTTAGATTTCATTTACATGCGAAGTTTTAAATCCCGTTAATTTTACGATTTTTATTAATGAATATACAGCAGAACTTGACTGGAATTTTTGGCAATTTGATGAGTTCGAATTGGCCAACCGTTAATCGTCTGGTGACATTTTCATTGATATTTTTGACCAATTTTAAGTGGGTTTAAACCTCGTATTACTTTATGTAATTTTTTTATTTTGGTTATATCTTGGGCTTAGAGAGCAATACCTTTTGTGCAAGCAGGATCTCGCTAATTTCGCTGACAGCATTTTAGCGACCATTGTCCGAAAGTGAAGAGGTAACAACGAGAAAGAAATCTCCCTCAATTGTATTGTCCGATATAGGGAAATTAAAATTTTATATATTGTACCATAACCCAGTTAGCCATTAAATATTTGTCGATTAGATCTCCCATTGAACTCAGCTTTTTTGGTTCTCATCTCCTATAAGAAAACACCATATAATAATTAATTTGTAAATATTTTTTTCATACATTTTTTTTTAAACAGAAGAGGAATAAATTTGAAATATTTATCAAATTGTTTTTGTTTAATTCAAACATGTCACAAATAAGTCGAACTCCACCACAGGGTAATCAGCCGCCACCCTCTTTGGCACCTGTGAGTATAGAGCCTTCTGCTTGTCATGTCTGTAATAGCACCATGACTGAAGGGCAAGATTGTCTGATTATTAGTGAATGATCACATCCATTTCATAGGGAATGCATTGAAAAATATTTAGGAAATACAGCAGAATGTCCGGTGTGCAAGCGGCCTTGTCAGCTTAGCGAGCTTAGGACTCTGCTCATTTTACAGAAGTCTTTACCAATGAGTAAACAAAATAGCAAGAAACAGAAATCAAGAGGATTAATGGCAGGTAGCTATAATACTCGTAGTACGAGTCGAAACCTGTTTCAAGACCCACAAAACTCTAATGTTGCATTAAATGCTAGTATGCAAGGACACCACTTGCAAACACCTAATCGCAGCGTCTTGAGCGCAAATCAGAATACTCAGAATTCCCCAAATCCAAACATAGTCAATGAAAGGACCACAAATGCTGTTGATTATAGTGAAATCAACCGTATGATTGAGGCCAATTTAGCACGTTTAATTCAGAACTTTAATATTATACCAAATGCATCACAAAATTCTAATCCGCAAGATTTTCATGCACAAAACACCAATACAGATCAAGCTATGCATAACGTAAACGATATTAATGCAATTGGTCCACGAAATGCTCCACAGAATGCATGTTCGCACCTTTTGAATTTATCTCCCAACGGCTTTACGAACTCTAACAGTAATTCTACCGCCAGTAGCATACGCTCTGACAAGATTACTTCGATTATTCAAAGTTGGAACTTAAAATTTGATGGTTCCTCAGGTTTGAATGTCGAGGAATTTCTATACCGACTTAGATCACTAACGTACGACAATTTTAATGGTGACTTTTCCGTCATCTGTAGAAATTTAAATACACTACTTACCGGCAAGGCAAAAGAGTGGTACTGGAGGTATCACAAGCAGACTTCTACTATCAGTTGGAATGAGTTCTGCGAAGCCATTCGAGGCCAGTATAAAGAATTTAAAACCCCATTCGACATAAGGGAAGAAGTTCGAAATCGTAAACAGAGGCTTAACGAAAATTTTGATGCCTTTTTTGATGCTGTTTCAGCCATTACGGATAGATTGCCTACCCCCATGACAGAATGTGAGCTTATTGAGATTTTGTCAAGGAATCTTCGTCCTGAAGTACGCCAAGAACTGTTATACGTTAAATTCAATTCAATTTCTCATCTTCGTAAATTGGTTCAGACACGCGAAAATTTTTTGGACGACGAATACGTCAAGAAAAACTTACCGATTCGCCATACCGGCATTAACTCCGTCCCCCGTAGACAACTTGCAGAGATAGATGTCGCAGAAGATGTCGATACTTTAGAAGATTCTGAGCAAAATATAGATGCCATACAGAGAAATTATGTGAAATCCAATTGCTGGAATTGCGACGAAGTAGGTCACAACTGGCATGATTGCATGAAAGATAGAACTATTTTTTGTTACGGCTGTGGGACAAAGAACATTTATAAACCTAACTGTCCTAAATGCAGCTCTAGGAATCTACACCAATCAAAAAACGTAAGACCGATGGGTCTACATAAGGATTAATTCCTAAGGTAGTCCCAGATTTAGAAATTAAAAATTTTGAAAAAAGCTCGCTTATCCCCGAAAAAATACCCAAATTTGACCCAGCTTGCGCTACTGAAATTAAGACTGCAACACCTAATACCATTCTACAGAGAGATAGGAAACTTTATACGAGTAAAGCCGAGATAAATACTTCCGGCATAATATTTCCGAATTTGCCTTACCACAAACGGTGGGAGTTGTACATTAAAAGACGGAATGAAATTTTTAATACTGATTCCATTGAAGCGAGTATCCAAAAACAACCTAAACGGTCCACTATACGGCTAAGAACTTTTTATAAAGCTCAAAAAGTATATCGAAAGCCACTAATTTCTTCAATTATATCAAATCCAAAGGACATGCGCTACTATGCAAAAGTCTCCTTTTTGGAATTTAATGAATATGGCCTTCTGGACACTGGTGCAAATATCAGCTGCATAGGTGCCGATTTAGCATTACATGCCTTTTCCCAGTATCCTAACTTTTCTAAATGCAAATCTCATGTGAAGACCGCTGATGGGAAAATACAAAAAGTTGTTGGTTGGCTAGATGTTAGCATTTCATTCAAAGGGCAATCCAATCAACTGAAAATATTTATAATCCCCTCTATTTCCCAGAGATTGACTTTTGGCGTATATTTAATTTAATTCTGGATATTCTGGGATCAGTAGATTTACTAGCCGTAGATAGCTTTACTGATAGTCTTTCAGATTTATCTACAATAAATAAGAATTGGAAGATAGGAAAACGTATTGAGCAATTAGATGCAGACAACTTTTTTCCATTATCAGAACAGCAACGAATCCAATTGACATCTGTTATTAACCTTTTTCCCAATTTTGAAACCCAGGGTTTAGGTAGAACCAGTCTTATCAGACATGCTATTGATGTCGGTGACGCCACAGCAATAAAAAAAGCGGTTTTACCCTGTATCACCTGCTGTGGAAATATTGATGTTTAAGGAAATTGACAGAATGTTAAAACTAGGAGTAATTGAGCCATCCACTTCAGCTTGGAGTTCTCCGATGAGGTTGGTGGTAAAGAAAAACAAAGTTAGATTGTGCTTGGATGCACGTAAACTGAATTCAGTTACAAAGAAGGATGCATATCCTCTACCTAATATAGAGGGCATCTTTGCACGGTTGCCGAAGGCAAACATTATTTCCAAATTGGATCTTAAAGACGCCTTTTGGCAAATTAGTCTTGACGAGAAATCCAAGCATTTGACGGCATTTACAGTCCCGGGAAGGCCATTATACCAATTTGTGGTAATGCCTTTCGGGCTCTGTAATGCCCCCCAAACAATGTGTAGGCTTATGGATGAAATTATTCCTCCGGATTTACGCCCTTGTGTGTTTGGATATTTGGATGATCTCGTAATCGTGTCCGAAGATTTCCACTCTCATGTTGAGGTTTTAGTGAGGATATCATCGCAGTTTAAAAAGGCAAATTTAACTTTAAATGTCACTAAAAGCAAATTTTGTGTAACGAAAGTAACTTATTTAGGGTATGTGATAGGCCATGGAGGCATAACTACTGACCCTGAAAAAGTGACTGCAATTACAAACTGGCCTGTCCCCAGGAACTTTAAACAAGTTCGAGGATTTCTTGGCTTAACAGGATGGTACAGACGATTTGTACAAAATTTCTCTACCGAAACCTTTCCGATAACGGAAACTTTGAAATCAAAAAGTAAATTTCAGTGGACTAAAGAAGCTCAAATAGCTTTTGACCATCTGAAGAAGTTACTTACGACCGCCCCTATACTTTCAAATCCAGATTTTACGAAAAAGTTTTATCTCCATTGCGATGCAAGTGACTACGGCATTGGCGCAGTCCTTGTGCAGCTAGATGATGAAGGGAATGAAAAACCGATAGCTTTTATGAGCAAAAAGATTAACACGGCACAACGCAATTATAGTGTTACAGAACGCGAGTGCTTGGCAGCCGTGGAAGCTATAAAAAGGTTCAGATGTTACTTGGAACTTCAGGAGTTTGAAGTTATAACCGACCACTCCAGCCTTCTGTGGCTAATGAAGCAACCTGATTTGAGCGGTAGATTTGCTCGATGGGTTTTTAAACTTCAGCCTTATTCTTTTAGCATTAGTCATAGAAAGGGAAAAGAAAACGTGGTTCCGGATGCGTTATCCAGAATACCATATAACGAAGTTTCAGATATAGAACTTATACAGCCCGAAGTTGATTTAGAATCTCCGTTTTTTGAGGATAACGACTATAAAGAATTGAAAACAAAAGTCATTGAAAATCAAGCGAAGTTTCCAGATTTAAAAATAGCGGATAAATTTGTATACTATCGTACACAACACTACTCCGGTGATGAGATCCAGGAACAACAGTGTTGGAAACTTTGGATACCTGATAGACTTCGAAAAGATACCATATCACGAGCCCATGACACTACTGTTACTGTTCACGGAGGCATGGCCAAAACACTAGACTTAATAAGGAGACATTTTTTTTGGCCTGGTATGGTGCAGGATGTGAGGGAATATATCAGGAACTGCGAAGTCTGTAAAACCACAAAATCTCCAAACATGGTAATGAAACCCCCCATGGGTAATCATGTTGTATCAGTTTGACCATTTCAGCGCCTGTACATTGACCTTCTTGGACCATATCCTAGAAGTAAGTCAGGGTATATAGGCTTACTAATAGTACTGGATCATTTAAGTAAATTTCACTAGTTGTGTCCACTCCGGAAATTTACCTCTGCCGCTATTAAAGACTTTTTAAAAACTCAAATTTTCCACATCTACGGTGTTCCTGAAAGTATAGTGAGCGACAATGGCCCTCAGTTTAAAGCAAATGACCTTAATGCCTTTTTTACTAGTTATGGCATTAATCACATATATACGGCTCTGTACTCACCGCAGGCAAACGCCTCCGAGAGAGTCAACCGATCCTTAATAGCTGGCATCAGAGCATTTCTGAAAGACGATCATCGTCAATGGGATCTAAATCTAAGCTCTATTAGCTGCGCTCTCCGCAACTCAGTTCAACAATCTATCAATTGTTCACCATATCATGCCCTTTTTGGGTTTGACATGGTAACGCACGCTTCATCCTATAATCTGTTGAGGCAACTAAAGCTTTTGAATGAACCGACTACGAATCCTTGTCGTGATGACAAACTACAACTAATAAGGACAAATTTACGCAAACATATAAAGGAAGCATTTGACAAAAATCAGCATCAGTACAACCTTCGTAGTAGACCACAAATATTTAACATCGGGCAAGAAGTCTTCAGACGCAATTTTGCGCAAAGCAATTTTGAAAAGGGCTTTAACGCCAAGCTTTCGCCAAATTTCATTAAGGCCAGAGTCCGAGAAAAATTAGGAAATCATTATTATGTTCTCGAAGACATGGCGGGAAAACCGGTTGGAACATTCCATGGCAAAGACATCCGAACGTAGACGTTTTATTTCCATCCAATTTCCTTTCGAAAATCGAGTAAATAGTCTGGTTTTGTAACACACGTCTTCTACCTCAGGAAAAATTTTGATACAAATGATAGGCAGAAAACATTTTTTTCTGCTGCAACCTATATCATCTTCAAAGAAAAAATACATTAACTTATTTATAAAAAAAAATAAATATATACATAAATATTCGTATGATAGGTACTCCCAATTTTTATTACACAGTGGCATACTTTTATGCTCAAGTGTGAATCTTGTCAAAAAAAGAAATTTGGCGTATGTCTAAAATTAGAAATCAGTAAATATAACTGCTCCAAATTTACATGTTCTCTTTTTATGTTTTCACATGTTTTCCTTCTCCAGTAGATTTGACATTTTTGATTCTATTTGATTCTATTTTTGCTTTGATCTTCTCAATGTCTTTCCAACTGTACGGTTGCTGTCTATAGTATCTTTCTTTCTTTATTGCTATTGTGAAGTCATTAAAGTGGCAACATTTATCAATATTCCAGTCAGTTTGACATTTCTTTTTTAAGTCGTCTTTTGTGACAGGAAACTCTAGTCCAGTCAGTGCGCAAAAGTTGGATTAACTTTCTTTTCTGCGAAACCTTGAACGGACAACATCTTCCTATTCTAAAGACTACCAAAAAAGAAATAAAATCTAAAAGAAGTATTAAAGTGATCTGGAATATTGAGTCGAAGTTCAGAAAGTGATAAGAGCTGTTCGTCGATAAACAGCAAAGCACATTTACAACCGAATCTATATTGAACGTAACTACAAAAAAACCCATATTCTGGGTGAAATTTATACAAAGTGGCACACTACCCATAGGGTAGTTGTGACCTAGTATAAGAAAATCCAAATTTCCTGATCTAACAAAACTCCCGTTTCGGCTGAATTTGACTTAGAAGGATGTAAACGGTGAAAATGATGTAAACCATATTATCTCTACAACCGTTTGCGTACCGCATATCATTTATTGAGTATATAACCTCAAAACATATTCCTGAATTGTGCGCAAGAGGCAAGACACTCGGTAAAGCAAGACTACTTATTAGGAATATACCAGCCTCAGCAATAAATCGAAGAAGACCTGTTAAGAAAACGCTACTGGTTAACAACTCTCAGCGGATGCGGTTATCACCAAGCTTACCCGAATTGTCTGTAACACCCTTTGAAGACCATCAGTGAAATTATTTTCTACTTTTGTAACTATTCTACAAATTATGTAAAAACCACATAATATCCACGATGATATTAATTCTTTATTCTAAAAAAATCTAAGTTTAAATTCTTAACTAACTAGTTTTCGTTTACAGATAGTTTTAAGTTAATTTTCAAACTTCATTATCCATCATGCCAAAAGTCACAAAATCACTGCAAGTTATCCCTATACATATAACATTTTTTCAACACCATCTCTAGCTCAGTTGACAACAGCATCGACACGTGAGGAGGGCCTTCATCATGATCATCGATATGTTGGTAAGTTTCACAAAATCTATCATTACTATGTTTATGTAGGTATGTTTGTTTGTACATACTCTGTTATTCAAAACTTGCATTCGTTTTTCTTTTCTTTTGGTTCTTTTGAAAGAGTGTTCTAAAATAGTGAGATACTACATTGGAGCGTATCGTGTTTTTTTGTTTTTTTTTTTTTTTAATATCATCACCAAAACTGTAAGCTAGACTTACATTCCACAATGTTCTCTTCTCTCTTGTGATCTCTCTCATAGTTTAGCACCCACAGAACGTTTCTCAATTAGTTATTGCTTTCGTTGTTCATATCAGCTTCAGTTAGTTTCGTTTTTCTTTTTTTTGTTTCCAATACTTATCATTAACCCATTAGGGTCTAAGAAAGAAAATCCGAGTCAGCTCGACTTAAATTTGTATAAATATTATTGTTAAAAATTAATTGATATCAAAGATATGGAAAATAATAGTAGAATTAAATTATTTTTACTAGTAATATAATCTAAGAAAAAAAAACTGAATACAAATCAAATGAAAACTGTCGTATATAAATTTGTGAAATGTATTTGAATAGTATAGGATTTTCTTCAGTTCCGCTGAATTTTACTTTTATCTTAAATAAATTTCGTTTGACATCTGAAATGATGTACTAAAGAATTTTACATGTTTTCTTATTAAGGATTTGAGTGCATAGGGTTAGAGATAGGGTTCTGGACAATATGCATATGCTTCCAGAACATTGGCTGGAGAGGGTTAAGAGGCAAAATCTCTTAACAATACCTGAGAGAAAATAACTCTTCTGCAGATCATCGACAAAATACACTTTTTTTTGCAATTATTAGAATGTTCATACATGACTTAGAGTGGGTTAGCTTCAATTTAATTTTATTGCATACTCTAGTCATTCCGGCCTATAATAAATTTCTAAGTTTTTTTTTTTAAATAAAAAGGGAGTCTGTAATAATAATTCATGTAATGGGAAAATGGTTTAGAGAGGGAAGGACACGAACCCCCCACCCGACTGTTTGCTAGCGTAACGAAGGCTCGCGCAGTCCTAAATCTCTCTGAATTCCAAGGTGCTCAGAAAGTCATTTTAAACTTGTATCCCTATACCAATTATGGTCTGGTACATTACAGTTAGTATGGCATACTTCGAGCATCACAAACACAAGAAGAAAGGCAGGTGGCAAATGAAACGGCTCAGTTAACAATGATAAATCGTCGGGCAAACGAATCAACTCAACAACGTTATAATCTAAATCAACGCATAAGAAGTAGTGCTTCAAGTGTTGATTTGGATCGAGTAGCGTTTCACTACGATTGCAGAATTGACTACAGCTCGCATCCTTCCGTTCAAATAAACCCAATGGATGTTGTGTGCAACTATTGCGGTGCATTGAAGTTCGCTGGAGAAACACCTGGATTGTGCTGTCTCAATGGAAAGGTTAAATTACCACCATTGCCCATGCCAACAGAGCCATTGCGTTCTTTGCTTACTGGTGCAACACCAGAATCACGTCATTTTCTATCAAACGCTCAGAAATACAACGGATGCTTTCAAATGACTTCATTTGGAGCAGATATTATTCATGAACGCGGATTCAATCCGACATTCAAGGTAATAAATTAACCGATCATTTTCTTTTGATGCACAAAAAAATATTGAATCTTATTTCGTCATTGACTCTACAGATCCAAGGCCAAATTCACCATCGAATTGGATCATTGCTACCACTTGAAGACGCAAAACATAAAGTCCTGCAAATTTACTTCATGGGCAATGTGGAACATCAACTTGGTCAGCGCCAAACAATCAATACGGAATTGAAAAGAGGAATTCTTCGCGATTTGCAGCAGCTGCTTCATGAACATCATGCATTGGTTCGGTTATTTAAAACTGCGTTGGATCGCATGCCAACTGATGACTATAAAGTCGTGATCAGAGCGTATAAACGACCTACTGGAACGCACGAACGCCAATATAACGCTCCAACAATAGATGAAGTTGCAGTTGTGATTGTTGGTGAAAACCGGGAATCACGTCGGGACTCTGGGCAATTGCAACGAATATCCGAAACACATCATTCAAACGATGCACTGCAATACCCACTGATGTTTTGGTAAGGAGACGATGGATATTATATCAACATCATGATGATAAATCCATCGACCGGTAAGAATAGAAATCTTAATAATTTTCATTTCAGTATGACACTAATGTCACTGATATCATTTAAGGTGAGGAAACTACCAGGAAGGTCAGCGGAATGCGTATCGTTTGATGATTCGCCAAAATGTTGACAACTATTTGCTTCGATTTCGCCGATTTTTCAGCAGTTTTGTGTCGATATGTATGCCAAAATAGAAGCGGAGCGCCTCCTTTCTATCATATTAATTCAAACTAAACTACGTACGGAGCAGTACATTCATTTACATTTACATTCACATGCAATTAGCACCGAAGGAAATGCATCAGATTTTGGACGGTTGACCATTTTACCGGCGACGTTTGTTGGCAGTCTACATCATATGCAGGAATATACGCAAAATGCAATGACATATGTACGTCATTACGGCCGTCCAGACCTGTTCATCACCTTTACGTGCAATCCTAAGTGGATAGAAATTGTTCAACTGCTGCTTCCTGGCCAAACATCAAGTGATCGGCACGATATCACCGCACGTGTATTCAGACAAAAAATCCGGTCGCTCATGCACTATATTCCTTGCCATCGTGTCTTTGGGAATACTCGATGTTGGATGTATTCGATTGAATGGCAAAAAAGAGGCTTACCGCATGCGCACATTCTCATTTGGTTAGTCGAAAGAATACAGCCAGACCAAATTGATGACATCATATGTGCCGAGATTCCTGATCCCGAAACCGATCCAGACCTGCATGATGTCGTAATCACAAACATGATTCATAGACCGTGTGGCGCCATTAACCCACAATCACCGTGCATGGTCGACGGCAAGTGTTCCAAGCGTTATCCACGAAATTTGACTGCTGATACTATCACTGGCAATGATGGTTATCCACTGTATCGACGTCGATCATCTGATGATGGCGGTAGAACAATCACAGTCAAAGTGAAAGGAAATGATTTCGTGGTCGACAACTCCTGGGTTGTTCCGTATTCGCCTCTTCTTTCCAAAACATTCAGGGCGCATTGTAACGTGGAGTATTGCAATTCAGTGAAGTCCATCAAGTACATCTGCAAATATGTCACAAAGGACAGCGACATGGCGGCTTTTGGTCTTCAAGCTCCTGACCCCAATGATGAAATCACGCGCTATCAAGTTGGTCGGTACGTATGCTGCAATGAAGCGATTTGGCGTATATTTTCATTTCCCATTCAAGAACGGTATCCGAGTATTACACATTTGGCAGTGCATCTGGAGAACGGTAAACGAGTCCATTTCACCGCAGCAAATGCCGCTCAACGTGCTTAAAACCCACCAGCGACAACGTTGACCAGTTTCTTCTCGATTTGCCAAATTGATCCGTTTGCACGTGCGTTACTTTACTCAGAGATGCCGCGTTATTACACTTGGAATGCTTCATTGAAGAAATTTCAACGTCGAAAGCAAGGTAATGTAGTTCCTGGTCATCCGGATGTGCGTTCTACTGAAGCTCATCCAAAAAATGATGAATGCTTTTACTTACGACTATTGCTGGTGAATGTTCGTGGCCCTACATCATTTGAGTCACTTCGAACTGTCAATAGTGTAGTGCTGCCAACATTTCGTGCTGCATGTCAGGAGCTCAGTTTGCTGGAAAACGATACTCATTCCGTATCTCCAAATCAGATACGCACATTATTTGCGATCATTATTTCCACATGCTTCCCATCGAATCCACGTGAATTGTGGGAGAAGTACAAGGATGACATGTCAGAAGACATTTTGCATCGCGTTCGTGTCCATTTACAGAATCCCCATCTTGAGATGAATGAAGAGATGTATAACCAGGCTTTGGTTTTGATAGAAGATATGTGTTACCTCATGTGTGGCAGTTTGTTAGTCAGGTTAGGAATGACATCGCCTGATCGTGTAATAAACGAAGCTTTCGAAGGAGAATTGTAGCGTGAACGTGAATACTACACAAATGCATTAAGCCAATTGGTTCGAACGAATGTACCATTGTTGAATCACCAACAAAAAGGAGTGTACGATACAGTGATGAAGGCAATTGACGATGGAAATGTCGGCATGATTTTCCTTGATGCGCCTGGTGGCACTGGCAAGACATTCCTCATATCATTGATTTTGACTACAGTTCGTGCAAGATCAGAAATTGCTGTAGCAGTTGCTTCTTCTGGAATAGAGGCAACGCTCTTGGAAGGCTGCCGAACCGCTGATTCTGCATTAAAATTGCCATTAAATCTGCAAGCGAATGAAAAACCCACATGTAACATAGCTAAGCATTCGGCAATGGCCAAAGTTTTGGTAGAAAGCAAAATCATTATATGGGACGAATGCACAATGTCGCATAAACGCGCGTTAGAAGCTTTGAATCGCACTATGAAAGATCTGCGTAATGACGCAAGACTTTTTGGGGGTGCATTGATCTTACTCTCAGGCGATTTCCGGCAAACACTGCCAGTAATACCACGATCGACCGCAGCAAAGAACAAGGATGTGGATCACATAAACTTCAAAATCAAATCGTGGGGACATTGCATTCCTTCAAATCAATCGACTGCATAACAAACGAAGACGAAGCAACCAACTACCCAACTGAATTCTTGAATTCATTGGATGTACCTGGCTTGCCACCGCACAATTTACAGTTGAAGGTTGGTTCAGTCGTCATCATGCTTCGCAATCTAAACCAACCAAAATTATGCAACGGAACGCGTTTAGCGGTCACAAAACTCATAGCCAATGTGATTCACGCAAGAATACTAAAAGAAAAATTCAAAGGTGAGGAAGTTCTCATTCCGAGAATTCCAATGATCCCAACCGATATGCCATTCGAGTTTAAGCGAATCCAATTTCCAATTCGTCTCGCATTTGCCATTACAATTAATAAATCACAAGGATAATCATTTCACAAAAGTGTGTATTAAAATAAGTTAGCTATTTTTTATCTGCACTATAAATTACCAAAAAATAATTTATATGGCAAAACAACGTTTGCCGGGTCAGCTAGTATCTATATATATAAAAGAAAGTGATGTTAGTTACAACGCTTATAACTTTAGAACGCCTGGACCGATTTCGATGATGAGCGCCAATTCGGACAGGTCTCCGCCCAAAATAGGATGATACTTTCAACATTATTTTGTAAGTTGGTTTATTTTACGTGTCCTTAAATCTACTGCAAATGTGGTTGACATTAGACAAAGGGGCGTGGCACCTCCCATACAACTCATAATCAAAAAATTCAATATTTCTGCCCCTGTAAAAGGTATTTAAACAAAAATATGTTTTATGTTGCTTTAATATGCGTATCCTTAAATCGACTGTAAATATGGATGACATTGGAAAAACGGGCATGGCACCCACCTCTCATACAATTCAAGTTTAAAAAATTCAATATTTTTGCTCCTGTTAAAGGTATTTCCACAGAATTTTGTATGTTTATTTATTTAAAGTGTCTTAAGTTTTACTGCAAATATGGTAGATATTATACAAAGGGGCGTGGTACCTCCCATACAAATTAAAAATTCAATATTTCTGTACGTTGGTTTATTTTTGACATACATATGTGACTTAAGCTGTTTTCAGCTTTTGTTAGTTATTGAAATTCAATTTGATTTAACAAATTATTGTGAAAATTGATTGTGATTGTGAAAAGTGATTTCATAGAGGTGAGTTCAGTTTGATAAAATGCACATGCTTTGTTATTGCGTGCTCATCGATAATCAACCCGAACAATAATTTTGGATTGTGCAATTAATTTTTAGTTGGAATTCTTTGAAAATCAATTCAAGTTCGCTTTTTATTACATTCTGATTGATAATTTTGGTGTGGAATTCTATTTTCAAACGGTAAGTTGCCAATAAAGATATTTATTTTGTGAGAATAGCACATGCTTTGTGTGTTCATTTCTCAGTGTAATTGACAATACCACGAGCCAGAAGATCTAATCTTTCGCGTCGAACGCGAAATGCAAATAGACTTCGGAATATTGCCTGTCAATTGACGATGGATGAACAAGAAATCGCACGAGAACAGCGCCGTGTTAGTATGGCACTACTTCGAGCATCACAAACACAAGAAGAAAGGCAGGTGGCAAATGAAACGGCTCAGTTAACAATGATAAATCATCGGGCAAACGAATCAACTCAACAACGTTATAATCTAAATCAACGCATAAGAAGAAGTGCTTCAAGTGTTGATTTGGATCGAGTAGCGTTTCACTACGATTGCAGAATTGACTAGAGCTCGCATCCTTCCGTAAAATAAACCCAATGGATGTTGTGTGCAACTATTGCGGTTCATTGAAGTTCGCTGGAGAAACACCTGGATTGTGCTGTCTCAATGGAAAGGTTAAATTACCACCATTGCCCTTGCCAACAGAGCCATTGCGTTCTTTGCTTACTGGTGCATCACCAGAATCACGTAATTTTTTATCGAACGCTCAGAAATACAACGGATGCTTTCAAATGACTTCATTTGGAGCAGATATTATTCATGAACGCGGATTCAATCCGACATTCAAGGTAATAAATTAACCGATCATTTTCTTTTGATGCACAAAAAAATATTGAATCTTATTTCGTCATTGACTCTACAGATCCAAGGCCAAATTCACCATCGAATTGGATCATTGCTACCACTTTAAGACGCACAACATAAAGTCTTACAAATTTACTTCATGGCAATGTGGAACATCAACTTGATCAGCGCCAAACAATAAATATGGAATTGAAAAGAGGAATTCTTCGCGATTTGCATCATGCATTGGTTCGGTTATTCAAAACTGCGTTGGATCGCATGCCAACTGATGACTATAAAGTCGTGATCAGAGCGGATAAACGACCTACTGGAACGCACGAACGCCAATATAACGCTCCAAAAATAGATGAGGTTGCAGTTGTGATTGTTGGTGAAAACCGGAATCACGTCGGGACTCTGGGCAATTGCAACGAATATCCGAAACACATCGTTCATACGATGCACTGCAATACCCACTGATGTTTTGGTAAGGAGACGATGGATATTATATCAACATCATGATGATAAATCCATCGACCGGTAAAAATAAAATCTTAATAATTTGCATTTCAGTATGACACTAATGTCACTGATATCATTTAAGGTGAGGAAACCATATATTTATATATATATATATATATATATATATATATATATATATATATATATATATATATATATATATATCATTTAAGGTGAGGAAACCATATATATATATATATATTATATATATATATATATATATATATATATATAGTATATATATATATATATCATTTAAGGTGAGGAAACCATATATATATATATATATATATATATATATATATATATATATATATATATATATATATATATATATATATATATATATATATATATATATATATATATATATATATATATATATATATATATATATATATATATATGACCTTCCTGGTAGTTTCCTCACCTTAAATGATATTAGTGACATTAGTTTCATACTGAAATGAAAATTATTAAGATTTCTATTCTTACCGGTCGATGGCTTTATCATCATGATGCGAGCTCTAGTCAATTCTGCAATCTTAGTGAAACGCTTCTCGATCCAAATCAACACTTGAAGTACTTCTTCTTATGCGTTGATTTAGATTATAACGTTGTTGAGTTGATTCGTTTGCCCGACGATTTCTCATTGTTTACTGAGCCGTTTCATTTGCCACCTGCCTTTCTTCTTGTGTTTGTGATGCTCGAAGTAGTGCCATACTAACACGGCGCTGTTCTCGTGCGATTTCTTGTTTATCCATCGTCAATTGACAGGCAATATTCCGAATTCTATTTGCATTTCGCGTTCGACGCGAAAGATTAGATCTTCTGGCTCGTGGCATTGTCAATTACACTGAGAAATGAACACACAAAGCATATGCTATTCTCACAAAATAAATATCTTTATTGGCAACTTACCGTTTGAAAATAGAATTCCACACCAAAATTATCAATCAGAATGTAATAAAAAGCGAACTTGAATTGATTTTCAAAGAATTCCAACTAAAAATTAATTGCACAATCCAAAATTATTGTGTGGGTTGATTATCGATGAGCACGCAATAACAAAGAATGTGCATTTTATCAAACTGAACTCACCTCTATGAAATCACTTTTCACAATCACAATCAATTTTCACAAAAATTTGTTTCAAAATAATGTTTTAAATCAAATTGAATTTCAATAACTAACAAAAGCAGAAAACAGCTTAAGTCACATATGTATGTCAAGAATAAACCAACGTGCAGAAATATTGAATTTTTAATTTTTGATCTGTATGGGAGGTACCACACCCTTTGTGTAATACCTATATATATATATATATATATATATATATATATATATATATATATATATATATATATATATATATATATATATATATACATATATATATATATATATATATATATATATATATATATATATATATATATATATATATATATATATATATATATATATATATATATATATATATATATATATATATATATATATATATATATATATATATATATATATATATATATATATATATATATATATATATATATATATATATATATATATATATATATATACATATATATATATATATATATATATATATATATATATATATATATATATATATATATATATATATATAGATATATATATATATATATATATATATATATATATATATATATATATATATATATATATATATATATATATATATATATATATATATATATATATATATATATATATATATATATATATATATATTATATATATATATATATATATATATATATAACAAGATTCTTTGCATTAGACAAAGGGGCGTGGCACCTCACATACAATTCAAAATTAAAAAGATCGACATTTCTGCTCCTGTAGAAGGTATTTCAACATTATTTTGTAGGTTGGTTTATTTTACGTGTCCTTAAATCTACTGCAAATGTGGTTGACATTAGACAAAGGGGCGTGGCACCTCCCATACAACTCATAATTAAAAAATTCAATATATCTGCCCCTGTAAAAGGTATTTAAACAAAATTTTTTATGTTGTTTTAATATACGTATCCTTAAATCGACTGTAAATATGGACGACATTGGAAAAACGGGCGTGGCACCTCCAATACAATTCAAGTTTAAAAAATTCAATATTTTTGCTCCTGTTAAAGTTATTTCCACAGAATTTTGTATGTTTATTTATTTAAAGTGTTTTAAGTTCTACTGCAAATATGGCAGGTATTACACAAAGGGGCTTGGTACCTCCCATACAAATCAAAAATTCAATATTTCTGTACGTTGGTTTATTCTTGACATACATATGTGACTTAAGCTGTTTTCAGCTTTTGTTAGTTATTGAAATTCAATTTGATTTAAAACATTGTTTTGAAACAAATTATTGTGAAAATTGATTGTGATTGTGAAAAGTGATTTCATAGAGGTGAGTTCAGTTTGATAAAATGCATATTCTTTGTTATTGAGTGCTCATCGATAATCAACCCGAACAATAATTTTGGTTGTGCAATTAATTTTTAGTTGGAATTCTTTGAAAATCAATTCAAGTTCGCTTTTTATTACATTCTGATTGATAATTTTGGTGTGGAATTCTATTTTCAAACGGTAAGTTGCCAATAAAGAAATTTATTTTGTGAGAAAAGCACATGTTTTGTGTGTTAATTTCTCAGTGTCTTCTGGCTCGTGACATTGTCAATTGTCACGAGCCAGAAGATCTACTCTTTCGCGTCGAACGCGAAATGCAAATAGACTTCGGAATATTGCCTGTCAATTGACGATGGATGAACAAGAAATCGCACGAGAACAGCGCCGTGTTAGTATGGCACAACTTCGAGCATCACAAACACAAAATTTTGTATGTTGCTTTACTCTACGTGCCCTAAAATTTACTGCAAATATGAAGTGCATTAGACAAAGGGGCGTGGCACCTCACATACAATTCAAAATTAAAAAGATCGACATTTCTGCTCCTGTAGAAGGTATTTCAACATTATTTTGTAGGTTGGTTTATTTTACGTGTCCTTAAATCTACTGCAAATGTGGTTGACATTAGACAAAGGGGCGTGGCACCTCCCATACAACTCATAATTAAAAAAATTCAATATTTCTGCCCCTGTAAAAGGTATTTAAACAAAATTTTTTATGTTGCTTTAATATACGTATCCTTAAATCGACTGTAAATATGGACGACATTGGAAAAACGGCCGTGGCACCTCCCATACAATTCAAGTTTAAAAAATTCAATATTTTTGCTCCTGTTAGAGTTATTTCCACAGAATTTTGTATGTTTATTTATTTAAAGTGTTTTAAGTTCTACTGCAAATATGGCAGGTATTACACAAAGGGGCTTGGTACCTCCCATACAAATCAAAAATTCAATGTATCTGTACGTTGGTTTATTCTTGACATACATATGTGACTTAAGCTTTTTTCAGCTTTTGTTAGTTATTGAAATTGTTATTGAGAAAGAATATTGGATATTTAAGTAAAAATTTGTATTGGAGGTACCACGCCCACTCGTTATATCAAAGATTTTCTTAAGTATTAACCTATTCTGGGCGGAGACCTGTCCGAATTGGTGCTCATCATCGAAATCGGTCCAGGCGTTCTCAAGTTATAAGCGTTGTAACTAACATCACTTTCGTTTATATATTTATATATATATATATATATATATATATATATATATATATATATATATATATATATATATATATATATATATATATATACATATATATATATATATATATATAAATATATAAACGAAAGTGATGTTAGTTACAACGCTTATAACTTGAAAACGCCTGGACCGATTTCGATGATGAGCACCAATTCGGACAGGTCTCCGCCCAGAATAGGTTAATACTTAAGAAAATCTTTGATATAACGAGTGGGCGTGGTACCTCCACTACAAATTTTTACTTAAATATCCAATATTCCTTCGCATGTTAATGGCAAGTCAACAAAATTGTGTATATCAGTTTATTGAGCGTATTCTAAAATCTGCAGTAAATATGAATCGCATAATACATAATTCAATATTTCTGCTCCTGTCAAAGGTATTTCAACAAAATTTTGTATGTTGCTTTATTCTACGTGCCCTAAAATTTACTGCAAATATGAACTGCATTAGACAAAGGGGCGTGGCACCTCCCATACATTTCAAAATTAAAAGATCGACATTTCTGCTCCTGTAGAAGGTATTTCAACATTATTTTGTAAGTTGGTTTATTTTACGTGTCCTTAAATCTACTGCAAATGTGGTTGACATTAGACAAAATTCAATATTTTTGCTCCTGTTAAAGGTATTTCCACAGAATTTTGTATGTTTATTTATTTAAAGTGTTTTAAGTTCTACTGCAATTATGGTAGGTATTACACAAAGGGGCCTCCCATACAAATCAAAAATTCAATATATCTGTACGATGGTTTATTCTTGACATACATATGTGACTTAAGCTTTTTTCAGCTTTTGTTAGTTATTGAAATTCAATTTGATTTTAAACATTATTTTGAAACAAATTATTGTGAAAATTGATTGTGATTGTGAAAAGTGATTTCATAGAGGTGAGTTCAGTTTGATAAAATGCACATTCTTCGTTATTGCGTGCTCATCCATAATCAACCCGAACATTAATTTTGGATTGTGCAATTAATTTTTAGTTGAAATTCTTTGAAAATCAATTCAAGTTCGCTTTTTATTACATTCTGAGTGATAATTTTGGTGTGGAATTCTATTTTCAAACGGTAAGTTGCCAATAAAGATATTTATTTTGTGAGAATAGCACATGTATTGTGTGTTCATTTCTCAGTGTAATTGACAATGCCACGAGTCAGAAGATCTAATCTTTCGCGTCGAACGCGAAATGCAAATAGACTTCGGAATATTGCCTATCAATTGACGACGGATGAACAAGAAATCGCACGAGAATAGCGCCGTGTTAGTATGGCCCAACTTCGAGCATCACAAACACAAGAAGAAAGGCAGGTGGCAAATGAAACGGCTCAGTAAACAATGAGAAATCGTCGGGCAAACGAATCAACTCAACAACGTTATAATCTAAATCAACGCATAAGAAGAAGTACTTCAAGTGTTGATTTGGATCGAGCAGCGTTTCACTAAGATTGCAGAATTGACTAGAGCTCGCATCCTTCCGTTCAAATAAACCCAATGGATGTTGTGTGCAACTATTGCGGTGCATTGAAGTTCGCTGGAGAAACATCTGGATTGTGATGTCTCAATGGAAAGGTTAAATTACCACCATTGCCTTGCCAACAGAGCCATTGCGTTCTTTGCTTACTGGTGCAACACCAGAATCACGTCATTTTCTATCGAACGCTCAGAAATACAACGGATGCTTTCAAATGACTTCATTTGGAGCAGATATTATTCATGAACGCGTATTCAATCCGACATTCAAGGTAATAAATTAACCGATCATTTTCTTTTGATGCACAAAAAAATATTGAATCTTATTTCGTCGTTGACTCTACAGATCCAAGGCCAAATTCACAATCGAATTGGATCATTGCTACCACTTGAAGATGCACAACATAAATTCCTACAAATTTACTTCATGGGCAATGTGGAACATCAAATTGATCAGCGCCAAACAATCAATACGGAATTGAAAAAAGGAATTCTTCGCGATTTGCAGCAGCTGCTTCATGAACATCATGCATTGGTTCGGTTATTCAAAACTGCGTTGGATCGCAAGCCAACTGATGACTATAAAGTCGTGATCAGAGCGGATAAACGACCTGCTGGAACGCACGAACGCCAATATAACGCTCCAACAATAGATGAGGTTGCAGTTGTGATTGTTGGTGAAAATCGGGAATCACACGTTATTGTGCTCACACGTCGGGACTCTGGGCAATTGCAACAAATATCCGAAACAAATCGTTCATACGATGCACTGCAATACCAACTGATGTTTTGGCAAGGAGACGATGGATATTATATCAACATCATGATGATAAATCCATCGACCGGTAAGAATAGAAATCTTAATAATTTTCATTTCAGTATGACACTAATGTCACTGATATCATTTAAGGTGAGGAAACTACCAGGAAGGTCAGCGGAATGCGTATCGTTTGATGATTCGCCAAAATGTTGACAACTATTTGCTTCGATTTCGCCGATTTTTTCAGCAGTTTTGTGTCGATATGTATGCCAAAGTAGAAGCGGAGCGCCTCCTTTTTATCAGATTAAATCAAACTAATCTACGTACGGAGCAGTACATTTATTTACATTTACATTCACATGCAATTAGTACCAAAGGAAATGCATCAGATTTTGGACGGTTGACCATTTTACCGGCGACGTTTGTTGGCAGTCCACGTCATATGCAGGAATATGCGCAAGATGCAATGACATATGTACGTCATTACGGCCGCCCAGACCTGTTCATTACCTTTACGTGCAATCCTAAGTGGATAGAAATTGTTCAACTGCTGCTTCCTGGCCAAACATCAAGTGATCGGCACGATATCACCGCACGTGTATTCAGACAAAAAATCCGGTCCCTCATGCACTTTATTCCTTGCCATCGTGTCTTTGGGAATACTCGATGTTGGATGTATTCGATTGAATGGCAAAAAAGAGGCTTACCGCATGCGCACATTCTCATTTGGTTAGTCGAAAGAATACAGCCAGACCAAATTGATGACATCATATGTGCCGAGATTCCTGATCCCGAAACCGATCCAGACCTGCATGATGTCGTAATCACAAACATGATTCATAGACCGTGTGGCGCCATTAACCCACAATCACCGTGCATGGTCGACGGCAAGTGTTCCAAGCGTTATCCACGAAATTTGACTGCTGATACTATCACTGGCAATGATGGTTATCCACTGTATCGACGTCGATCATCTGATGATGGCGGTAGAACAATCACAGTCAAAGTGAAAGGAAATCATTTCGTGGTCGACAACTCCTGGGTTGTTCCGTATTCGCCTCTTCTTTCCAAAACATTCAGGGCGCATTGTAACGTGGAGTATTGCAATTCAGTGAAGTCCATCAAGTACATCTGCAAATATGTCACGAAGGAAAGCGACATGGCGGCTTTTGGTCTTCAAGCTCCTGACCCCAATGATGAAATCACGCGCTATCTAAGTTGGTCGTTACGTATGCTGCAATGAAGCGATTTGGCGTATATTTTCATTTCCCATTCAAGAACGGTATCCGAGTGTTACACATTTGGCAGTGCATCTGGAGAACGGTCAACGAGTCTATTTCACCGCAGCAACTGCCGCTCAAAACCCACCAGCGACAACATTGACCAGTTTCTTCTCGATTTGCCAAATTGATCCGTTTGCATGTGTGTTACTTTACTCGTGCCGCGTTATTACACTTGGAATGCTTCATTGAAGAAATTTCAACGTCGAAAGCAAGGTAATGTAGTTCCTGGTCATCCGGATGTGCGTTCTACTGAAGCTCATCCAAAAAATGATGAATGCTTTTACTTACGACTATTGCTGGTGAATGTTCGTGGCCCTACATCATTTGAGTCACTTCGAACTGTCAATGGTGTAGTGCTGCCAACATTTCGTGCTGCATGTCAGGAGCTCAGTTTGCTGGAAAACGATACTCATTCCGTATCTCCAAATCAGATACGCACATTATTTGCGATCATTATTTCCACATGCTTCCCATCGAATCCACGTGAATTGTGGGAGAAGTACAAGGATGACATGTCAGAAGACATTTTGCATCGCGTTCGTGTCCATTTACAGAATCCCCATCTTGAGATGAATGAAGAGATGTATAACCAGGCTTTGGTTTTGATAGAAGATATGTGTTACCTCATGTGTGGCAGTTTGTTAGTCAGGTTAGGAATGACATCGCCTGATCGTGTAGTAAACGAAGCTTTCGAAGGAGAATTGTAGCGTGAACGTGAATACTACACAAATGCATTAAGCCAATTGGTTCGAACGAATGTACCATTGTTGAATCACCAACAAAAAGGAGTGTACGATACAGTGATGAAGGCAATTGACGATGGAAATGTCGGCATGATTTTCCTTGATGCGCCTGGTGGCACTGGCAAGACATTCCTCATATCATTGATTTTGACTACAGTTCGTGCAAGATCAGAAATTGCTGTAGCAGTTGCTTCTTCTGGAATAGCGGCAACGCTCTTGGAAGGTTGCCGAACCGCTCATTCTGCATTAAAATTGCCATTAAATCTGCAAGCGAATGAAGAACCCACATGTAACATAGCTAAGCATTCGGCAATGGCCAAAGTTTTGGTAGAAAGCAAAATCATTATATGGGACGAATGAACAATGTCGCATAAACGCGCGTTAGAAGCTTTGAATCGCACTATGAAAGATCTGCGTAATGACGCAAGACTTTTTGGGGGTGCATTGATCTTACTCTCAGGCGATTTCCGGCAAACACTGCAGTAATACCACGATCGACCGCAGCAAAGAACAAGGATGTGGATCACATAAACTTCAAAATCAAATCGTTGGGACATTGTATTCCTTCAAATCAATCACCGAATAACAAACGAAGACGAAGCAACCAACTACCCAACTGAATTCTTGAATTCATTGGATGTGCCTGGCTTGCCACCACACAATTTACAGTTGAAGGTTGGTTCAGTCGTCATCATGCTTCGCAATCTAAACCAACCAAAATTATGCAACGGAACGCGTTTAGCGGTCACAAAACTCATAGCCAATGTGATTCACGCAAGAATACTAAAAGAAAAATTCAAAGGTGAGGAAGTTCTCATTCCGAGAATTCCAATGATCCCAACCGATATGCCATTCGAGTTTAAGCGAATCCAATTTCCAATTCGTCTCGCATTCGCCATTACAATTAATAAATCACAAGGATAATCATTGAGTGTTTGTGGTCTGAATCTGGAAAATGCATGTTTTTCACACGGATAACTGTATGTCACATGTTCCCGTGTCGGAAAACCATCTGCTCTGATCACTTTCGCACCTGACAACAAAACGAAAAATATCGTTTATCACAGAGTGCTTCAATGAGGGGAAATACAATTTAATAAATTATAATGACTAAAAAATAATAATCTTTGGCATTTGTTATTTTTATACTCCCTCATCGTTCACAGCGCTCCATGCCTGTTTCACAAAAGTGTGTATTAAAATTAGTTAGCTATTTTTTATCTGCACTATAAATTTCCAAAAAATAATTTATATGGCAAAACAACGTTTGCTGGGTCAGCTAGTATCTATATATATAAAAGAAAGTGATGTTAGTTACAACGCTTATAACTTGAGAACGCCTGGGCCGATTTCGATGATGAGCACCAATTCGGACAGGTCTCCGCCCAGAATAGGATAATACTTAAGAAAAACTTTGATATATCAAGTGGGCGTGGTACCTCCCATACAAACTTTTACTTAAATATCCAATATTCTTTCGCATGTTAATGGCAAGTCAACAAAATTGTGTATATCAGTTTATTGAGCGTATTCTAAAATCTGCAGTAAATATGAATCGCATAATACAAAGGACGTGGCACCTCCTATACAATTAGAAATTATTAAATTCAATATTTCTGCTATGTCAAAGGTATTTCAACAAAACTTTGTATGTTGCTTTACTCTACGTGCCCTATAATTTACTGCAAATATGAACTGCATTAGACAAAGGGGCGTGGCACCTCCCATACAATTCAAAATTAAAAAGATCGACATTTCTGCTCCTGTAGAAGGTATTTCAACATTATTTTGTAAGTTGGTTTATTTTACGTGTTTAAGGACTACTGCAAATGTGGTTGACATTAGACAATGGGGCGTGGCACCTCCCATACAACCCATAATTAAAAAATTCAATATTTCTGCCCCTGTAAAAGGTATTTAAACAACATTTTTTATGTTGCTTTAATAAACGTATCCTTAAATCGACTGTAAATATGGACGACATTGGAAAAATGGGCGTGGCACCCACCTCTCATACAATTCAAGTTTAAAAAATTCAATATTTTTGCTCCTGTTAAAGGTATTTCCACAGAATTTTGTATGTTTATTTATTTAAAGTGTCTTAAGTTTTACTGCAAATATGGTAGGTATTACACAAAGGGGCGTGGTACCTCCCATACAAATCAAAAATTCAATGTATCTGTACGTTGGTTTATTCTTGACATACATATGTGACTTAAGCTTTTTTCAGCTTTTGTTAGTTATTGAAATTCAATTTGATTTAAAACATTATTTTGAAACAAATTATTGTGAAAATTGATTGTGATTGTGAAAAGTGATTTCATAGAGGTGAGTTCAGTTTGATAAAATGCATATTCTTTGTTATTGTGTGCTCATCGATAATTATCGATAATTATAATCAACCCGAACATTAATTTTGGATTGTGGTATATATATATATATATATATATATATATATATATATATATATATATATATATATATATATATATATATATATATATATATATATATATATATATATATATATATATATATATATATATATATATATATATATATATATATATATATATATATATATATATATATATATGTGATGTTAGTTACAACGCTTATAACTTGAAAACGCCTGGACCGATTTCGATGATGAGCACCAATTCGGACAGGTCTCCGCCCAGAATAGGTTAATACTTAAGAAAATCTTTGATATAACGAGTGGGCGTGGTACCTCCACTACAAATTTTTACTTAAATATCCAATATTCCTTCGCATGTTAATGGCAAGTCAACAAAATTGTGTATATCAGTTTATTGAGCGTATTCTAAAATCTGCAGTAAATATGAATCGCATAATACATAATTCAATATTTCTGCTCCTGTCAAAGGTATTTCAACAAAATTTTGTATGTTGCTTTATTCTACGTGCCCTAAAATTTACTGCAAATATGAACTGCATTAGACAAAGGGGCGTGGCACCTCCCATACATTTCAAAATTAAAAGATCGACATTTCTGCTCCTGTAGAAGGTATTTCAACATTATTTTGTAAGTTGGTTTATTTTACGTGTCCTTAAATCTACTGCAAATGTGGTTGACATTAGACAAAATTCAATATTTTTGCTCCTGTTAAAGGTATTTCCACAGAATTTTGTATGTTTATTTATTTAAAGTGTTTTAAGTTCTACTGCAATTATGGTAGGTATTACACAAAGGGGCCTCCCATACAAATCAAAAATTCAATATATCTGTACGATGGTTTATTCTTGACATACATATGTGACTTAAGCTTTTTTCAGCTTTTGTTAGTTATTGAAATTCAATTTGATTTTAAACATTATTTTGAAACAAATTATTGTGAAAATTGATTGTGATTGTGAAAAGTGATTTCATAGAGGTGAGTTCAGTTTGATAAAATGCACATTCTTCGTTATTGCGTGCTCATCCATAATCAACCCGAACATTAATTTTGGATTGTGCAATTAATTTTTAGTTGAAATTCTTTGAAAATCAATTCAAGTTCGCTTTTTATTACATTCTGAGTGATAATTTTGGTGTGGAATTCTATTTTCAAACGGTAAGTTGCCAATAAAGATATTTATTTTGTGAGAATAGCACATGTATTGTGTGTTCATTTCTCAGTGTAATTGACAATGCCACGAGTCAGAAGATCTAATCTTTCGCGTCGAACGCGAAATGCAAATAGACTTCGGAATATTGCCTATCAATTGACGACGGATGAACAAGAAATCGCACGAGAATAGCGCCGTGTTAGTATGGCCCAACTTCGAGCATCACAAACACAAGAAGAAAGGCAGGTGGCAAATGAAACGGCTCAGTAAACAATGAGAAATCGTCGGGCAAACGAATCAACTCAACAACGTTATAATCTAAATCAACGCATAAGAAGAAGTACTTCAAGTGTTGATTTGGATCGAGCAGCGTTTCACTAAGATTGCAGAATTGACTAGAGCTCGCATCCTTCCGTTCAAATAAACCCAATGGATGTTGTGTGCAACTATTGCGGTGCATTGAAGTTCGCTGGAGAAACATCTGGATTGTGATGTCTCAATGGAAAGGTTAAATTACCACCATTGCCTTGCCAACAGAGCCATTGCGTTCTTTGCTTACTGGTGCAACACCAGAATCACGTCATTTTCTATCGAACGCTCAGAAATACAACGGATGCTTTCAAATGACTTCATTTGGAGCAGATATTATTCATGAACGCGTATTCAATCCGACATTCAAGGTAATAAATTAACCGATCATTTTCTTTTGATGCACAAAAAAATATTGAATCTTATTTCGTCGTTGACTCTACAGATCCAAGGCCAAATTCACAATCGAATTGGATCATTGCTACCACTTGAAGATGCACAACATAAATTCCTACAAATTTACTTCATGGGCAATGTGGAACATCAAATTGATCAGCGCCAAACAATCAATACGGAATTGAAAAAAGGAATTCTTCGCGATTTGCAGCAGCTGCTTCATGAACATCATGCATTGGTTCGGTTATTCAAAACTGCGTTGGATCGCAAGCCAACTGATGACTATAAAGTCGTGATCAGAGCGGATAAACGACCTGCTGGAACGCACGAACGCCAATATAACGCTCCAACAATAGATGAGGTTGCAGTTGTGATTGTTGGTGAAAATCGGGAATCACACGATATTGTGCTCACACGTCGGGACTCTGGGCAATTGCAACAAATATCCGAAACAAATCGTTCATACGATGCACTGCAATACCAACTGATGTTTTGGCAAGGAGACGATGGATATTATATCAACATCATGATGATAAATCCATCGACCGGTAAGAATAGAAATCTTAATAATTTTCATTTCAGTATGACACTAATGTCACTGATATCATTTAAGGTGAGGAAACTACCAGGAAGGTCAGCGGAATGCGTATCGTTTGATGATTCGCCAAAATGTTGACAACTATTTGCTTCGATTTCGCCGATTTTTTCAGCAGTTTTGTGTCGATATGTATGCCAAAGTAGAAGCGGAGCGCCTCCTTTTTATCAGATTAAATCAAACTAATCTACGTACGGAGCAGTACATTTATTTACATTTACATTCACATGCAATTAGTACCAAAGGAAATGCATCAGATTTTGGACGGTTGACCATTTTACCGGCGACGTTTGTTGGCAGTCCACGTCATATGCAGGAATATGCGCAAGATGCAATGACATATGTACGTCATTACGGCCGCCCAGACCTGTTCATTACCTTTACGTGCAATCCTAAGTGGATAGAAATTGTTCAACTGCTGCTTCCTGGCCAAACATCAAGTGATCGGCACGATATCACCGCACGTGTATTCAGACAAAAAATCCGGTCCCTCATGCACTTTATTCCTTGCCATCGTGTCTTTGGGAATACTCGATGTTGGATGTATTCGATTGAATGGCAAAAAAGAGGCTTACCGCATGCGCACATTCTCATTTGGTTAGTCGAAAGAATACAGCCAGACCAAATTGATGACATCATATGTGCCGAGATTCCTGATCCCGAAACCGATCCAGACCTGCATGATGTCGTAATCACAAACATGATTCATAGACCGTGTGGCGCCATTAACCCACAATCACCGTGCATGGTCGACGGCAAGTGTTCCAAGCGTTATCCACGAAATTTGACTGCTGATACTATCACTGGCAATGATGGTTATCCACTGTATCGACGTCGATCATCTGATGATGGCGGTAGAACAATCACAGTCAAAGTGAAAGGAAATCATTTCGTGGTCGACAACTCCTGGGTTGTTCCGTATTCGCCTCTTCTTTCCAAAACATTCAGGGCGCATTGTAACGTGGAGTATTGCAATTCAGTGAAGTCCATCAAGTACATCTGCAAATATGTCACGAAGGAAAGCGACATGGCGGCTTTTGGTCTTCAAGCTCCTGACCCCAATGATGAAATCACGCGCTATCTAAGTTGGTCGTTACGTATGCTGCAATGAAGCGATTTGGCGTATATTTTCATTTCCCATTCAAGAACGGTATCCGAGTGTTACACATTTGGCAGTGCATCTGGAGAACGGTCAACGAGTCTATTTCACCGCAGCAACTGCCGCTCAAAACCCACCAGCGACAACATTGACCAGTTTCTTCTCGATTTGCCAAATTGATCCGTTTGCATGTGTGTTACTTTACTCGTGCCGCGTTATTACACTTGGAATGCTTCATTGAAGAAATTTCAACGTCGAAAGCAAGGTAATGTAGTTCCTGGTCATCCGGATGTGCGTTCTACTGAAGCTCATCCAAAAAATGATGAATGCTTTTACTTACGACTATTGCTGGTGAATGTTCGTGGCCCTACATCATTTGAGTCACTTCGAACTGTCAATGGTGTAGTGCTGCCAACATTTCGTGCTGCATGTCAGGAGCTCAGTTTGCTGGAAAACGATACTCATTCCGTATCTCCAAATCAGATACGCACATTATTTGCGATCATTATTTCCACATGCTTCCCATCGAATCCACGTGAATTGTGGGAGAAGTACAAGGATGACATGTCAGAAGACATTTTGCATCGCGTTCGTGTCCATTTACAGAATCCCCATCTTGAGATGAATGAAGAGATGTATAACCAGGCTTTGGTTTTGATAGAAGATATGTGTTACCTCATGTGTGGCAGTTTGTTAGTCAGGTTAGGAATGACATCGCCTGATCGTGTAGTAAACGAAGCTTTCGAAGGAGAATTGTAGCGTGAACGTGAATACTACACAAATGCATTAAGCCAATTGGTTCGAACGAATGTACCATTGTTGAATCACCAACAAAAAGGAGTGTACGATACAGTGATGAAGGCAATTGACGATGGAAATGTCGGCATGATTTTCCTTGATGCGCCTGGTGGCACTGGCAAGACATTCCTCATATCATTGATTTTGACTACAGTTCGTGCAAGATCAGAAATTGCTGTAGCAGTTGCTTCTTCTGGAATAGCGGCAACGCTCTTGGAAGGTTGCCGAACCGCTCATTCTGCATTAAAATTGCCATTAAATCTGCAAGCGAATGAAGAACCCACATGTAACATAGCTAAGCATTCGGCAATGGCCAAAGTTTTGGTAGAAAGCAAAATCATTATATGGGACGAATGAACAATGTCGCATAAACGCGCGTTAGAAGCTTTGAATCGCACTATGAAAGATCTGCGTAATGACGCAAGACTTTTTGGGGGTGCATTGATCTTACTCTCAGGCGATTTCCGGCAAACACTGCAGTAATACCACGATCGACCGCAGCAAAGAACAAGGATGTGGATCACATAAACTTCAAAATCAAATCGTTGGGACATTGTATTCCTTCAAATCAATCACCGAATAACAAACGAAGACGAAGCAACCAACTACCCAACTGAATTCTTGAATTCATTGGATGTGCCTGGCTTGCCACCACACAATTTACAGTTGAAGGTTGGTTCAGTCGTCATCATGCTTCGCAATCTAAACCAACCAAAATTATGCAACGGAACGCGTTTAGCGGTCACAAAACTCATAGCCAATGTGATTCACGCAAGAATACTAAAAGAAAAATTCAAAGGTGAGGAAGTTCTCATTCCGAGAATTCCAATGATCCCAACCGATATGCCATTCGAGTTTAAGCGAATCCAATTTCCAATTCGTCTCGCATTCGCCATTACAATTAATAAATCACAAGGATAATCATTGAGTGTTTGTGGTCTGAATCTGGAAAATGCATGTTTTTCACACGGATAACTGTATGTCACATGTTCCCGTGTCGGAAAACCATCTGCTCTGATCACTTTCGCACCTGACAACAAAACGAAAAATATCGTTTATCACAGAGTGCTTCAATGAGGGGAAATACAATTTAATAAATTATAATGACTAAAAAATAATAATCTTTGGCATTTGTTATTTTTATACTCCCTCATCGTTCACAGCGCTCCATGCCTGTTTCACAAAAGTGTGTATTAAAATTAGTTAGCTATTTTTTATCTGCACTATAAATTTCCAAAAAATAATTTATATGGCAAAACAACGTTTGCTGGGTCAGCTAGTATCTATATATATAAAAGAAAGTGATGTTAGTTACAACGCTTATAACTTGAGAACGCCTGGGCCGATTTCGATGATGAGCACCAATTCGGACAGGTCTCCGCCCAGAATAGGATAATACTTAAGAAAAACTTTGATATATCAAGTGGGCGTGGTACCTCCCATACAAACTTTTACTTAAATATCCAATATTCTTTCGCATGTTAATGGCAAGTCAACAAAATTGTGTATATCAGTTTATTGAGCGTATTCTAAAATCTGCAGTAAATATGAATCGCATAATACAAAGGACGTGGCACCTCCTATACAATTAGAAATTATTAAATTCAATATTTCTGCTATGTCAAAGGTATTTCAACAAAACTTTGTATGTTGCTTTACTCTACGTGCCCTATAATTTACTGCAAATATGAACTGCATTAGACAAAGGGGCGTGGCACCTCCCATACAATTCAAAATTAAAAAGATCGACATTTCTGCTCCTGTAGAAGGTATTTCAACATTATTTTGTAAGTTGGTTTATTTTACGTGTTTAAGGACTACTGCAAATGTGGTTGACATTAGACAATGGGGCGTGGCACCTCCCATACAACCCATAATTAAAAAATTCAATATTTCTGCCCCTGTAAAAGGTATTTAAACAACATTTTTTATGTTGCTTTAATAAACGTATCCTTAAATCGACTGTAAATATGGACGACATTGGAAAAATGGGCGTGGCACCCACCTCTCATACAATTCAAGTTTAAAAAATTCAATATTTTTGCTCCTGTTAAAGGTATTTCCACAGAATTTTGTATGTTTATTTATTTAAAGTGTCTTAAGTTTTACTGCAAATATGGTAGGTATTACACAAAGGGGCGTGGTACCTCCCATACAAATCAAAAATTCAATGTATCTGTACGTTGGTTTATTCTTGACATACATATGTGACTTAAGCTTTTTTCAGCTTTTGTTAGTTATTGAAATTCAATTTGATTTAAAACATTATTTTGAAACAAATTATTGTGAAAATTGATTGTGATTGTGAAAAGTGATTTCATAGAGGTGAGTTCAGTTTGATAAAATGCATATTCTTTGTTATTGTGTGCTCATCGATAATTATCGATAATTATAATCAACCCGAACATTAATTTTGGATTGTGGTATATATATATATATATATATATATATATATATATATGTATATATATATATATATATATATATATATATATATATATATATATATATATATATATATATATATATATATATATATATATATATATATATATATATATATATATATATATATATATATATATATATATATATATATATATATATATATATATATATATATATATATATATATATATATATATGGTTTCCTCACCTTATATGATATCAGTGACATTAGTGTCATACTGAAATGAAAATTATTAAGATTTCTATTCCTACCGGTCGATGGATTTATCATCATGATGTTGATATAATATCCATCGTCTCCTTACCAAAACATCAGTGGGTATTGCAGTGCATCGTATGAACGATGTGTTTCGGATATTCGTTGCAATTGCCCAGAGTCCCGACGTGATTCCCGGTTTTCACCAACAATCACAACTGCAACCTCATCTATTGTTGGAGCGTTATATTGGCGTTCGTGCGTTCCAGTAGGTCGTTTATCCGCTCTGATCACGACTTTATAGTCATCAGTTGGCATGCGATCCAACGCAGTTTTGAATAGCCGAACCAATGCATGATGTTCATGAAGCAGCTGCTGCAAATCGCGAAGAATTCCTCTTTTCAATTCCGTATTTATTGTTTGGCGCCGATCAAGTTGATGTTCCACATTGCCCATGAAGTAAATTTGTAGGACTTTATGTTGTGCGTCTTCAAGTGGTAGCAATAATCCAATTCGATGGTGAATTTGGCCTTGGATCTGTAAAGTCAATGACGAAATAAGATTCAATATTTTTTTGTGCATCAAAAGAAAATGATCGGTTAATTTATTACCTTGAATGTCGGATTAAATCCGCGTTCACGAATAATATCTGCTCCAAATGAAGTCATTTGAAAGCATCCGTTGTATTTCTGAGCGTTCGATAGAAAATGACGTGATTCTGGTGTTGCACCAGTAAGCAAAGAACGCAATGGCTCTGTTGGCAAGGGCAATGGTGGTAATTTAACCTTTCCATTGAGACAGCACAATCCAGGTGTTTCTCCAGCGAACTTCAATGAACCGCAATAGTTGCACACAACATCCATTGGGTTTATTTTAACGGAAGGATGCGAGCTGTAGTCAATTCTGCAATCGTAGTTAAACGCTACTCGATCCAAATCAACACTTGAAGCACTTCTTCTTATGCGTTGATTTAGATTATAACGTTGTTGAGTTGATTGAAGTAGTGCCGTACTAACACGGCGCTGTTCTCGTGCGATTTCTTGCTCATACATCGTCAATTGACAGGCAATATTCCGAAGTCTATTTGCATTTCGCGTTCGACGCGAAAGATTAGATCTTCTGACTCGTGGCATTGTCAATTACACTGAGAAATGAACACACAAAACATGTGCTATTCTCACAAAATAAATATCTTTATTGGCAACTTACCGTTTGAAAATAGAATTCCACACCAAAATTATCACTCAGAATGTAATAAAAAGCGAACTTGAATTGATTTTCATAGAATTCCAACTAAAAATTAATTGCACAATCCAAAATTAATGTTCGGGTTGATTATGGATGAGCACGCAATAACGAAGAATGTGCATTTTATCAAACTGAACTCACCTCTATGAAATCACTTTTCACAATCACAATCAATTTTCACAATAATTTGTTTCAAAATAATGTTTAAAATCAAATTGAATTTCAATAACTAACAAAAGCTGAAAAAAGCTTAAGTCACATATGTATGTCAAGAATAAACCAACGTACAGATATATTGAATTTTTGATTTGTATGGGAGGCCCCTTTGTGTAATACCTACCATAATTGCAGTATAACTTAAAACACTTTAAATAAATAAACATACAAAATTCTGTGGAAATACCTTTAACAGGAGCAAAAATATTGAACTTTTTAAACTTGAATTGTATGAGAGGTGCCACGCCCGTTTTTCCAATGTCGTCCATATTTACAGTCGATTTAATGATACGTATATTAAAGCAACATAAAAAATTTTGTTTAAATACCTTTTACAGGGGCAGAAATTTTGATTTTTTTAATTATGAGTTGTATGGGAGGTGCCACGCCCCTTTGTCTGATGTCAACCACATTTGCAGTAGATTTAAGGACACGTAAAATAAACCAACTTACAAAATAATGTTGAAATACCTTCTACAGGAGCAGAAATGTCGATCTTTTTAATTTTGCATTGAATGGGAGGTGCCACGCCCGTTTGTCTAATGCAGTTTATATTTGCAGTAAATTTTAGGGTACGTAGAGTTAAGCAACATACAAAATTTTGTTGAAATACCTTTGACAGGAGCGGAAATATTGAATTTTATAATTTGTAATTGTATGGGAGGTGCCACGCCCTTTGTATTATGCGATTCATATTTACTGCAGATTTTAGAATACGCTCGATAAACTGATATACAAAATTTTGTTGACTTGCTATTAACATGAGAAAGAATATT
>OY740722.1:4689773-4692273 GCA_963513945.1 Hydrotaea diabolus | reverse complement strand
ATGTCGGATTGAATCCGCGTTCATGAATAATATCTGCTCAAAATGAAGTCATTTGAAAGCATCCGTTGTATTTCTGAGCGTTCGATAGAAAATGACGTGATTCTGGTGTTGCACCAGTAAGCAAAGAACGCAATGGCTCTGTTGGCAAGGGCAATGGTGGTAATTTAACCTTTCCATTGAGACAGCACAATCCAGGTGTTTCTCCAGCGAACTTCAATGCACCGCAATAGTTGCACACAACATCCATTGGGTTTATTTTAACGGAAGGATGCGAGCTGTAGTCAATTCTGCAATCGTAGTGAAGCGCTACTCGATCCAAATCAACACTTGAAGCACTTCTTCTTATGCGTTGATTTAGATTATAACGTTGTTGAGTTGATTCGTTTGCCCGATGATTTATCATTGTTAACTGAGCCGTTTCATTTGCCACCTGCCTTTCTTCTTGTGTTTGTGATGCTTGAAGTAGTGCCATACTAACTCGGCGCTGTTCTCGTGCGATTTCTTGTTCATCCATCGTCAATTGACAGGCAATATTCCGAAGTCTATTTGCATTTCGCGTTCGACGCGAAAGATTAGATATTCTGGCTCGGGGAATTGTCAATTACACTGAGAAATGAACACACAAAGCATGTGCTATTCTCACAAAATAAATATCTTTATTGGCAACTTTCCGTTTGAAAATAGAATTCCACACCAAAATTATCAATCAGAATATAATAAAAAGCGAACTTGAATTGATTTTCAAAGAATTCCAACTAAAAATTAATTGCACAATCCAAAATTATTGTTCGGGTTGATTATCGATGAGCACGCAATAACAAAGAATGTGCATTTTATCAAACTGAACTCACCTCTATGAAATCACTTTTCACAATCACAATCAATTTTCACAATAATTTGTTTCAAAATAATGTTTTAAATCAAATTGAATTTCAATAACTACCAAAAGCTGAAAACAGCTTAAGTCACATATGTATGTTAAGAATAAACCAACGTACAGAAATATTGAATTTTTAATTTGTATGGGAGGTACCACGCCCCTTTGTGTAATAACTACCATATTTGCAGTAAAACTTAAGACACTTTAAATAAATAAACATACAAAATTCTGTGGAAATACCTTTAACAGGAGCAAAAATATTGAATTTTTTAAACTTGAATTGTATGAGAGGTGGGTGCCACGCCCGTTTTTCCAATGTCGTCCATATTTACAGTCGATTTAAGGATACGTATATTAAAGCAACATAAAAAATTTTGTTTAAATACCTTTTACAGGGGCAGAAATATTGAATTTGTTAATTATGAGTTGTATGGGAGGTGCCACGCCCCTTTGTCTAATGTCAACCACATTTGCAGTAGATTTAAGGACACGTAAAATAAACCAACTAACAAAATAATGTTGAAATACCTTCTACAGGAGCAGAAATGTCGATCTTTTTAATTTTGAATTGTATGGGAGGTGCCACGCCCCCTTTGTCTAATGCAGTTCATATTTGCAGTAAATTTTAGTGCACGTAGAGTAAAGCAACATACAAACTTTTGTTGAAATACATTTGACATAGCAGAAATATTGAATTTTATAATTTCTAATTGTATAGGAGGTGCCACGTCCTTTGTATTATGCGATTCATATTTACTGCAGATTTTAGAATACGCTCAATAAACTGATATACACAATTTTGTTGACTTGCCATTAACATGCGAAAGAATATTGGATATTTAAGTAAAAGTTTGTATGGGAGGTACCACGCCCACTTGATATATCAAAGTTTTTCTTAAGTATTATCCTATTCTGGGCGGAGACCTGTCCGAATTGGTGCTCATCATCGAAATCGGTCCAGGCGTTCTCAAGTTATAAGCGTTGTAACTAAAATCACTTTCTTTTATATATATAGATACTAGCTGACCCGGCAAACGTTGTTTTGCCATATAAATTATTTTTTGGTAATTTATAGTGCAGATAAAAAATAGCTAAATAATTTTAATACACACTTTTGTGAAACAGGCATGGAGCGCTGTGAACGACGAGGGAGTATAAAAATAACAAATGCCAAAGATTATTATTTTTAAGTCATTATAATTTATTAAATTGTATTTCCCCTCATTGAAGCACTCTGTGATAAACGATATTTTTCGTTTTGTTGTCAGGTGCGAAAGTGATCAGAGCAGATGGTTTTCCGACACGGGAACATACGACATACCGTTATCCGTGTGAAAAACATGCATTTTCCAGATTCAGGCCACAAACACTCAATGATTATCCTTGTGATTTATTAATTGTAATGGCGAATGCGAGACGAATTGGAAATTGGATTCGCTTAAACTCGAATGGCATATCGGTTGGGATCATTGGAATTCTCGGAATGAGAACTTCCTCACCTTTGAATTTTTCTTTTAGTATTCTTGCGTGAATCACATTGGCTATGAGTTTTGTGACCGCTAAACGCGTTCCGTTGCATAATTTTGGTTGGTTTAGATTGCGAAGCATGATGACGACTGA
>OY740722.1:4535208-4687708 GCA_963513945.1 Hydrotaea diabolus | reverse complement strand
ATTCAAAATTAAAAAGATCGACATTTCTGTTGCTGTAGAAGGTATTTCAACATTATTTTGTAAGTTGGTTTATGTTACGTGTCCTTAAATCTACTGCAAATGTGGTTGACATTAGACAAAGGAGCGTGGCACCTCTCATACAACTCATAATTAAAAAATTCAATATTTCTGCCCCTGTAAAAGGTATTTAAACAAAATTTTTTATGTTGCTTTAATATACGTATGCTTAAATCGACTGTAAATATGGACGACATTGGAAAAACGGGCGCTGGCACCTCCCATACAATTCAAGTTTAAAAAATTCAATATTTTTGCTCCTGTTAAAGTTATTTCCACAGAATATTTCTGTACGTTGGTTTATTCTTGACATACATATGTGACTTAAGCTGTTTTCAGCTTTTGTTAGTTATTGAAATTCAATTTGATTTAAAACATTATTTTGAAACAAATTATTGTGAAAATTGATTGTGATTGTGAAAAGTGATTCCATAGAGGTGAGTTCAGTTTGATAAAATGCACATTCTTTGTTATTGCGTGCTCATCGATAATCAACCCGAACAATAATTTTGGATTGTGCAATTAATTTTTAGTTGGAATTCTTTAAAAGTCAAGTTCGCTTTTTATTACATTCTGATTGATAATTTTGGTGTGGAATTCTATTTTCAAACGGTAAGTTGCCAATAAAGATATTTATTTTGTGAGGATAGCACATGTTTTTGTGTGTTCATTTCTCAGTGTAATTGACAATGCCACGAGCCAGAAGATCTAGTCTTTCGCGTCGAACGCGAAATGCAAATAGACTTCGGAATATTGCCTGTCAATTGACGATGGATGAACAAGAAATCGCACGAGAACAGCGCCGTGTTAGTATGGCACAACTTCGAGCATCACAAACACAAGAAGAAAGGCAGGTGGCAAATGAAACGGCTCAGTTAACAATGATAAATCATCGGGCAAACGAATCAACTCAACAACGTTATAATCTAAATCAACGCATAAGAAGAAGTGCTTCAAGCGTTGATTTGGATCGAGTAGCGTTTCACTACGATTGCAGAATTGACTACAGCTCGCATCCTTCCGTTAAAATAAACCCAATGGATGTTGTGTGCAACTATTGCGGTGCATTGAAGTTCGCTGGAGAAACACCTGGATTGTGCTGTCTCAATGGAAAGGTTAAATTACCACCATTGCCCTTGCCAACAGAGCCATTGCGTCTTTGCTTACTGGTGCAGAATCACGTCATTTTCTATCGAACGAAGATCCGAAACACATTGTTCATACGATGCACTACAATACCCACTGATGTTTTGGCAAGGAGACGATGGATATTATATCAACATCATGATGATAAATCCATCGACCGGTAAGAATATAAATCTTAATAATTTTCATTTCAGTATGACACTAATGTCACTGATATCATTTAAGGTGAGGAAACTACCAGGAAGGTCAGCGGAATGAATTTTTATGCGTATCGTTTGATGATTCGCCCAAATGTTGACCACTATTTGCTTCGATTTCGCCGATTGTTTCAGCAATTTTGTGTCGATATGTATGCCAAAATAGAAGCGGAGCGCCTCCTTTTTATCAGATAAAATCAAACTAAACTACGTACGGAGCAGTACATTCATTTACGCGATGCAATTAGCACCGAAGGAAATGCATCTGATTTTGGACGGTTGGCCATTTTACCGGCGAAGTTTGTTGGCAGTCCACGTCATATGCAGGAATATACGCAAGATGCAATGACATATGTACGTCATTACGGCCGTCCAGACCTGTTCATCACCTTTACGTGCAATCCTAAGTTGATAGAAATTGTTCAACTGCTGCTTCCTGGCCAAACATCAAGTGATCGGTACGATATCACCGCACGTGTATTCAGACAAAAAATCCGGTCGCTCATGCACTATATTCCTTGCCATCGTGTCTTTGGGAATACTCGATGTTGGATGTATTCGATTGAACGGCAAAAAGAGGCTTACCGCATGCGCACATTCTCATTTGGTTAGTCGAAAGAATACAGCCAGACCAAATTGATGACATCATATGTGCCGAGATTCCTGATCCCGAAACCGATCCAGACCTGCATGATGTCGTAATCACAAACATGATTCATAGACCGTGTGGCGCCATTAACCCACAATCACCGTGCATGGTCGACGGCAAGTGTTCCAAGCGTTATCCACGAAATTTGATGATGGTTATCCACTGTATCGAAGTCGATCATCTAATGATGTCGGTAGAACAATCACAGTCAAAGTGAAAGGAAATGATTTCGTGGTCGACAACTCCTGGGTTGTTCCGTATTCGCCTCTTCTTTCCAAAACATTCAGGGCGCACTGTAACGTGGAGTATTGCAATTCAGTGAAGTCCATCGAGTACATCTGCAAATATGTCACGAAGGGCAGCGACATGGCGGCTTTTGGTCTTCAAGCTCCTGACCCCAATGATGAAATCACGCGCTATCAAGTTGGTCGGTACGTATGCTGCAATGAAGCGATTTCCCATTCATGAACTGTATCCGAGTGTTACACATTTGGCTGTGCATCTGGAGAATGGTCAACGAGTCTATTTCACCGCAGCAAATGCCGCTTAACGTGCTCAAAACCCACCAGCGACAACATTGACTAGTTTCTTCTCGATTTGCCAACTTGATCCGTTTGCACGTGCGTTACTTCTCTCAGAGATGCCGCGTTATTACACTTGGAATGCTTCATTGAAGAAATTTCCACGTCGAAAGCAAGGTAATGTAGTTCCTGGTCATCCGGATGTGCGTTCTACTGAAGCTCTTGGCCGCATTTTTACAGTTCATCCAAAAAATGATGAATGCTTTTACTTACGACTATTGCTGGTGAATGTTCGTGGCCCTACATCATTTGAATCACTTCGAACTGCCAATGGTGTAGTGCTGCCAACATTTCGTGCTGCATGTCAGGAGCTCAATTTGCTGGAAAACTAGACTCATTGGGACACGACAATCGCTGAAGCAACAGTTTCCGCATCTCCAAATCAGATACGCACATTATTTGCGATCATTATTTCCACATGCTTCCCATCGAATCCACGTGAATTATGGGAGAAGTACCAGGATGACATGTCGGAAGACATTTTGCATCGCGTTCGTGTCTATTTACAGAATCCCCATCTTGAGATGAATGAAGAGATGAATAACCAGGCTTTGGTTTTGATAGAAGATATGTGTTACCTCATGTGCGGCAGTTTGTTAGTCAGGTTAGGAATGACATCGCCTGATCGTGGAGTAAACGACGCTTTCGAAGGAGAATTGCAGCGTAACATGAATACAACACAATTGCATTAAGCCAATTGGTTCGAACGAATGTACCATTGTTGAATCGCCAACAAAAAGGAGTGTACGATACAGTGATGAAGGCAATTGATGATGGAAATGTCGGCATGATTTTCCTTGATGCGCCTGGTGGCACTGGCAAGACATTCCTCATATCATTGATTTTGGCTACAGTTCGTGAAAGATCAGAAATTGCTGTAGCAGTTGCTTCTTCTGGAATAGCGGCAACGCTGTTGGAAGGTTGCCGAACCGCTCATTCTGCATTGAAATTGTCATTAAACCTGCAAGCGAATGAAGAACCAACATGTAACATAGCGAAGCATTCGGCTATGGCCAAAGTTTTGGTAGAACGCAAAATCATTATATGGGACGAATGCACAATGTCGCATAAACGCGCGTTAGAAGCTTTGAATCGCACTATGAAAGATCTGCGTAATGACGCAAGACTTTTTGGGGGTGCATTGATCTTACTCTCAGGCGATTTCCGGCAAAAACTGCCTGTAATACCACGATCGACCGCTGCTGATGAGATCAATGCTTGCCTCAAATCATCACCATTGTGGCGTTATGTGAAGAAACTTCAGCTGACGACAAACATGCGAGTTGCATTGCTAAACGATCCATCTGCCGAAGTGTTCTCCAATCAGCTGCTTACTATCGGTAATGGTCGTGTTCCTGTCGACGCATCGAATGGATTGATTTCGTTCCCGCCAAATTTTTGCAGTTTCGTCTCAACGAAAGAGGAGCTCATCAATAAAGTGTTTCCGAACATTATTGCTAACCATAAAAACTACGATTGGTTAAGTGAAAGAGCAATTTTAGCAGCAAAGAACAAGGATGTGGATCACATAAACTTCAAAATTCGAAATCAAATCGTTGGGACATTGCATCCCTTCAAATCAATCGACTGCATAACAAACGAAGACGAAGCAACCAACTACCCAACTGAATTCTTGAATTCTTTGGATGTGCCTGGCTTGCCACCGCACAATTTACAGTTGAAGGTTGGTTCAGTCGCCATCATGCTTCGCAATCTAAACCAACCAAAATTATGCAACGGAACGCATTTAGCGGTCACAAAACTCATGGCCAATGTGATTCACGCAAGAATACGAAAAGGAAAATTCAAAGGTGAGGAAGTTCTCATTCAAAGAATTCCAATGATCCCAACCGATATGCCATTCGAGTTTAAGCGAATCCAATTTCCAATTCGTCTCGCATTCGCCATGAAAATTAATAAATCACAAGGCCAATCATTGAGTGTTTGTGGCCTGAATCTGGAAAATTCATGTTTTTCACACGGACAACTGTATGTCGCATGTTCCCGTGTCGGAAAACCATCTGCTCTGATCATTTTCGCACCTGACAACAAAACGAAAAATATCGTTTATCACAGAGTGCTTCAATGAGGGGAAATACAATTTAATAAATTATAATGACTTAAAAATAATAATCTTTGGCATTTGTTATTTTTATACTCCCTCATCGTTCACAGCGCTCCATGCCTGTTTCACAAAAGTGTGTATTAAAATTAGTTAGCTATTTTTTATCTGCACTATAAATTACCAAAAAATAATTTATATGGCAAAACAACGTTTGCCGGGTCAGCTAGTATATATATATATATATATATATATATATATATATATATATATATATATATATATATATATATATATATATATATATATATATATATATATATATATATATATATATATATATATATATATATATATATATACTATTGAAGGTTGTTGGCTGTGCTTATATATCACTGCCAACAACCTTCAATAGTAGTAACGGATGATAATTACCTTGAGTTGACAGGTCAAAGTACATTAATCAAATTTAATGTGCTTTGTTATTGGAAATCCTACGTAGTTTAGATAGTCCAACATAATTAATTTTTATTTACCAGGATGACATGTCGGAAGACATTTTGCATCGCGTTCGTGTCTATTTACAGAATTGAAGGTTGTTGGCTGTGCTTATATATCACTGCCAACAACCTTCAATAGTAGTAACGGATGATAATTACCTTGAGTTGACAGGTCAAAGTACATTAATCAAATTTAATGTGCTTTGTTATTGGAAATCCTACGTAGTTTAGATAGTCCAACATAATTAATTTTTATTAGCTTTGCTTGGACGTGATGGTACCCTCTTTTATTATTTAGGTATAGGGAAATCATTTTTTTATTTATATGTTGTATGATTAAATACACTCTGTGACAAATGGTAAGGGTCAGTGATCGGTTTGGAATGAAACCACCGGGGAAAGTTATATTGGTAAAAAAAAAGTCATACGTGTTCCAGCGTTTCGCTGGGTCTCATCTAGGAATCGAGATTAATCGATTTGAAGTTAGTAAGTATCGTATAGGGGAATTTGCCACGTTTTAGGCTCTTTTGTTTGACATAACTCGAGAACCACTCGTCCGATTTAGCTGAAACTAATCTGTTCTTAAACCGTTTTCCTACTTAAGCAACAGTTTCGCAATTATAAATAAATGTATGAAAAAAAAAAATTATTTTTGCCTAAAAATTAAAATTTTTTTTTAATAGATGAAATTATATATGAAAATTATTTTTGCCTAAAAATTAAATTTTTTTTTAATATATGAACAGATTAAGGGAATTGTTATTCCTGGTTTTTTAAAATTTATTTCAGCTAAGTCGGACGAGTGGTTCTCAAGTTATGTGAAACAAAAGAGCCAAAAACGTGACAAATTCCCCTATACGATACTTACTAACTTCAAATCGATATATCTCGATTCCTAGATGAGACCCAACGAAACGCTGGGACACGTATGACCTTTTTTTGACCGATATAACTTTCCCCGGTGGTTTCATCCCAAACCGATTGTGGCTGTCGCACAGTGATATCGAACGAGGTCATTGCTTTAGCGATCGTCAATTTACTGAGTCCTTCTTTGAAATTGTCATCATAAACATGGAGCATGTGTGTTCAGAAGTGTTCAAGTCATTGTTTTAGAACTTTCGTTTTTTTGCTGCCTGATAGGAAAAAACATTATCCCCAAGCTGTGTGTGTTGTATTTCAGCAATCGTCAGTTCTCTTTGATCGATGTCATCAGAGTTCTGAGCCTTTGGAATTTTTCCGTCAACATGCTGCTTATGTTTGTTTATTAGTGTTCAAGGCAATGTTTTGGAATTTTCATGTATGATATTTTGAGTGTGACAATTTGGACCGTTTTGGATCTTCAAGTGGGGTGTATTTGAATTTGAGTGTATATGAAAATTGTGGGAAACCCCTTGCAGTTGTCAGATAGTCTAAGGTTGTTAATTTGTAGAAGCTTTGGTACGTGATAAAAGCCCTTTTATTTTATAGGGTTTTATGTGGGGTCTGATAGTGTTGTATGGAAATTTAATATTTTCTCTGGAAGTTAATTTGCTTGGAAGATGATAAGTATATTCAATATTCATTTCGTGGGGGTGTGATTAAACATCGAGTGATGTGAAACAGTTGCTTATTGTATACGTTTATGAAATAAAATAGTTGCTTATTGTATACGTTTGTAGCTCAGCCATCGTCAATTATTTAAAACATTTTCCTTTATGCATTGTACATGATAGTGTGTTTACTGACATTTCTTTGATGAACCCTGCCTTTAGAATTTTTTATTTGATATTTTAAGTGTGAAAATGTGTTGCACTGTTTTTAATTTGCAAGTGGGTTGTACTTAACTTGAATGCAACTATGTGAAAATTGTAGAAGTGACCTTGTATACTCATATATAACCAGCCAGGGAAAAAACATTAATTTAAAATTTACTATATATTAATCATTCACGCATAATATATTACAGGAAAAGATCATAACATAAACAACAAAGAAAAGTATTTTTCTAAAAAAAGAACTCAATCCAACTAAAACTTAAGAGGAATAAAATTAAAATTATTTTGACAACATTTAAGCTATAAACACACAACGGAGGAAACGCTTTAAAGGAATAAGGAAAGACTAAAAAATCGTAAAACTGAAATTTATTAGCATAAAATTAGCGAAGCGGAAAAAACTTATAGATTATATTAAATCTTTAAGCCAATTATAGAACGACTAAATCAAATATTAATATTAACTGATATTAAGAGAACTATAGCTACAACCAAAGAAAAGGAAATCTGAAGATGAAACACATTAGAATGATTTCTTTCGTCAATCTGATGGAAATTAATCAGATGTTATCTCATTAATTGTTATAGCGAGAAAAAACTTGATACAATATGTGGTCTATATAAAGGCGAAAAGGTGAAACAAAGATCAAATCAATATCGTATATATCATGCTATTTGGAACTTATTTTTCATAAAACCCCTAAGAAATAAGACAAATTTAAACAAAAGTTATAAGTAAAAAATTATAACAAGATTCTTTGAAACTAATCACAAAGGTAAGGCTTAATGACAGTTAATTGTGAAAATAATATATACTGCGATGATCCCCACGAGTCATTACAAATAGTATCCATAAATATTGAACTAAATGAATCGAAAAAAAATGTTGTTCTCCAAAAATTCATCAAAAATAATGCGATAAAAATTACATGTTGCCTTGAAGCATTTAGCTTAATATGCTTTGAATAAAATAAGATTTATTTCATGAAATCGGTGAACAACTTTTGATTTTGTCAACACTTTACTGAGAAAACTGAATCGACCAAAAATTTATGAATATGTGTGTGTTTTCTGCTGTTCTATTTATTTAACAAGTAGGGTTAAGTGTGTTAGTTATATGTCACTTTGTTCAGATAAAATATAAGTCAGATTTATTCTGTCATCTGTACTTTTCAATTTATTTCTAAAAGACGATTTTGAAGAAAAATAAGAATTTTTAATGCAAAAATATTATAATTTAGTTACAACTCATCGAAAACTTTTCTTTGATTAACCTTTTGATTTGAGGGCCATCAAAATGACAGCCTTCATTTTCTCACAATTTAAATTTTGGAACTGATATATTTAAAAACAATCACCGTCCTTGTTGAGAACTTTGACAAATTGTTTCATTAGCACTAGCTTGATATGGAGAGGTGCCAGTATTATGCGATTCCTAAGCACATGTGGTTCATTAACTATATTCAGCTTTCCTGGAACCATAGCTTCCCTTAACGGCCAGTATTTTTTCCAGTGTTGAGATCTTGCTGTGCTATCTAATAAACAAATAAAACACGGATATTTTGTGTAGCCTCCTTGTTCGTTGTACTCTCATAGCTCGTTATACGGCCTAGATGCGTTCCGAAAAATTTGGCCGTGAACCGTAAAGCCGTATAACGAATTGCTTATTTTCATACAAACCCATACAAAACGCAGGGGATCGGTTCTATATAATAACACTAAATATAGTTTCATTTGAAATAGCACATTTAACTAATTTAATGCATAACGGAGATGAATCATATAAATTTATTTATAAAACGGAACATTACAAATATTTTATATAAGTGTTAAGAAAACATGAGTAACTAAATGTGTAGAAAGAAGTTCTTATTGCTCTTGAACTTGGGCTTAAAAAAATTACTTAATCGTTGTTGCTTGTATGCGTGTTTTAAGTTCTCCTGAAGTTGTTTGTATATAAAATAGTTATTTATTGATACTGCAACTTGGTCACTACGTTCTTCTTTCGAATCATTATCAATAAGAACACAAATGCCCAGTTCAAAAAAATCAAGAGTTTGTTTAATCGTTTTTGTAGTTCATTTTTTAATAGACTCTGGCTCCTCCTCACTGTGTGATGGTTGGAAAGAATCAAGTTGCATTACCTCTTCAGTAGTAAGAGGACTTCCTTGAGATCGCAGCAAATCAATTAAATCATTTTCTTCTAAATTGTAAAAGCCAACATCATTGGTCATTCCCAAAATACTTTGGCAAATTACAGGCACAGAATCAGCGTCGGAAATTAATAACTTAGATGCTAGAACACATTCCAGCCATTAATTTCTCCAAACTTTGTTCAAAATTTTCCGGTTTGATCCGTTCCAAGCTTCGCCGATATTCACTTCAGATTTTATATCATAACCTTTCCAAAAAGTTTTTGCTGTAGTTTTCTCTTTAAGATCAGTTTTGACAATCAACTCCTGGAATACAAATAAAATGCCGTAAATATTCACCCTGCGTGGGTTGAATTAGAGCTGTGGTATTTTTTGGGAGTAACTCCACTTCAACTCCTTCCACTTCCACATTATCCAATAGAAGCAATATTTTGTTGCTCAATTTTTTTTTGTTCAAATGTGTCTTAAATTCAGGACAAAAATAATTTTGTATGCAATATTTATATGTACCAAAGAAAGACCATATATACATACGAGAAGAGCATATATAATAGCGGCAATAGTAGAGTATTATTCTTCATCGGTAATGAACCCAATTTTTTACCGAAATGCAGAAGTACACATTTTAGGCTGGGTTTAAAACATTCATTTGAATCTTCCTTCTCTAATCCAATTGCTGTTACTAAACCAGGGACATCTGAACAATGAACAAAATCATCGACTTCCGAAAAGAATGGAAGTAAGTTTTTCTCTCTGTTAGTATGCGGTAGTATGGTAGCATGTTTCTTGGGTTAAAAGGTTTTTTGCTTTAATCAAGAAGCTAGAATTTCAGAGGCTTTTTTAGAGAGTCCATGGTATCTCACTCAATCATAACCTTCTTCTGATTAAAAGGCTGCCGTTCAGAAGAAATATCTAAATGAAAGTTATCTGAGCCACTTGCAATACTTAGTGAAGTATAATTTTGTCGTAATTCGTGATAATTTTCTGTAGATGTTGATTGTTGTGCTTCTAAATCATCACTAAGTTACAGGACTGCTCGGATAATGGACAACAAGTAAGGATAAATGTACTTAGACCAGTTTGTTAATGCCTGTTAGTATACAACGCAAAAATAACAATCATCATGGATTCGAAGGTTCCTACCAGATCATTTCTGTTTGCCCACAACCTTAAATACTCTTAACAGTTGAAACATGTAGTATTAGGAATCCAGTACTTGTCACGGGATGGATTGATTTTACACGTGTTTCTTATCGCAGCCATTGCACAATTTTGGCAAATGTGTCAAAGTAACACAGTTTTCAATAAAACACAACTGTTTGCACAGAAAAATTAAATGTTCAGGGTTAAATGATTTACATTTTTAGTGGAACTGAACTTTTACTTTTTTGTCGTTTTGCAATTTTAAAAAAAGGGGAAAAAATCACTTGTACTATTCGCGTTCGTTGACACTTGTTGAAAGACAAAAAACGATCAATGAACGCCTTTATACACTACATATTTTTCTATAGTAAATTACAGGTAGGTACTTATGAAATTTTAATTTATGTTCGTTCATTTGGCATCATTTATTAGTTTGATTACAATTCGTGCGTGATTCAAATTTTTCAGAACCAGATAATGACCACTCATCATTGAGCGTGAAATCTCTGTAAAAAACTCATCCGTTCCAGGTAGCCAACGAAAAAACACAAATCAATAAAAAAAAGGTGCACCTCCCTATTTTCCCTTTTATTGACTTGAACGGAATAGCTATGATAAAAGAACAAGAAGAGCAATTCCGCATTCATGCACATTTTTGACCGTTTATTATTTTGCTCCGTAAAATTTCCTTTCGTTTATTTTTATTTTTTTAGATTCTGAGAATCATAAAAATGTCATCAACGTTATGTCCAAAGAATTTTGTACATATCTCGACCAAATTTTGAAATTCATACCTCTACTTAATTGTAAAAAAAACGAAACGCGTTACTCGATATACATGATCTATGTTTCATTTTGTTCATAGGCTTTGTAACTTTACGTGAAAATAATAGATTTTGGCACTTTTCTCCATTTGAATTTTTCATGATTTTTTAATATACAAAATTTTATAGTTTTTTTTACGTAGAATCAAAAAAAGGCGAAAAATCTGTTATCACCGAACTTAGCATAACTCATTCAATTTCCAATCTATGTTTATGTACCTAGAAAGCTACTTTAATATGATATATAACAATGCTAATAAAAAGCACAATTTTCTCTAACCGATCAACTTTGAGCGTGAAGAAAAGTCAAATGTGTAATAGAATTCCAAACAACACAGAAAAAGTTCCATTTTGTTTCCTTGTGTGATAAACTACCAAAAAATGTATACTATAGAAAAATTAAGGAATTCCAATAGGCGAAAGATCAGAAACTTAGGATACACTTGACCTACACTACTGCATATACCTAAAAAAGAGGTGAACTGTTAACATTCATTGGTAAGAGTTGGAGAGAACATCTAAGATATAAAATTTAATAATGAAAAACATTAAACCGAGTAAAACCGCATAGTATCTTATTTTAAGGCACATTAAGAAATACGAAACTTCCACACGGCAGCTTATCCTCCGAAAGAGAAAGACAATGTTAAAGAGAGAGAGAGAGAGAGAGAGAGAGAGAGACAAATGCCTCCAAATCGAAAAAACTTAACAAGACTCCATTATTGAAACAAGTGGGAGAAGGCCCTCACCACGTCCTCTGAGCCATGGTCCATTAGAAATTAATAAACGTCCTAGTTAATACATTTTGTAAATATCAACTACCTTTTAAGGCACATCAAAAAAACATACACAGCATCGTAGTTACCGAAAAATGGGACCCCACCCTTTGCACCGTGATTACTCTATCAAGAAATAGAGAGACAAATGTTTCCAAACAACAAAACAATTACACGAGACTATCATTGAAACAATAGGGAGCTCTCTCGCCACCCGAGTGGGAGAATACCATAGCCAACGTTAATGCCAAGGATTTTTATTCCCTCCTATAACAAAGCTAATACAAATAATTTACCTTTGACTTTCTTCAATGGATTTTCTATATCCATAAAAAGGGTTCTTATTGTACTTTTTCACAAGAAAACTGCAGAAAAATATCTTTATCTGCGTCAGTCTAGATAAAATCTAAACAATCGCCGTGTTAGCGGAAAAGTCAAAAGAATTTGTTTAATAACAGAATAACTTACCGACACACTGCACCCTTCAAAAGGCCACAACGAATTTTAAGAATTAGTTACACTCAAATTATGTACTTTCTTGCAAATCAACAACAGTGCAACAAATTTTCACACTTACAAAATCACAATTATAAAGACAGGGTTCATCAAAGCAATGTCACAAACCACACGATCACATACAAAACACAGGAAAATTTATGACGAACACACCTAAAACGTAACCTCTTTTTATTTCATATGATGTATGATTAAATATGGAGCGAGGTCACCGCTTCAGCGATCGTCAATTTTCTGAGCCTTTCTTTGAAATTGTCATCATCAACATGTTGCTTCTGTGTGTGTTCAGAAGTGTTCAAGTCAGTGTTTTAGTATTTGCGTTTTAGGGTTATACATGTTCATGTGTTTAGATCTAATGAACCCTATTTTTGCTGTCTGATTAAAAATCCATTATCCTCATGATGTGTGTGTTGTATTTCAGCCAATTTCTGTTTGATTGATTTCGTCAGAGTTTTGAGCCTTTAGAATTTTTCCGTCAATATGGTGCTTGTGTTTCTGTTCTTTGAAATTTTCCATTCAAAAACATTATTTTCAAGTTTACTAAATATGATTCATTCACGCATAATAAGTTACAGGATAAGAACATGACATAAACAACAACAAAACGTATTTTTCTAAAACAAGAACCCAATCCAAACAATTTAAACTTAAGTGGAATTAAAGTAAAATTATTTAGACAACATTTAAGCTATAAACACACAATAGAGGAAACCCTTCTAAAGGAACAACAGAAAGACGACAAAAATCTTAAAACTGAAATTTAATAGCATAAAATTAGGGAAGCTGAAAAAACTTATAGAGTATATAACATCTTTAAGCCAGTGATAGAACCATTTAATCAAAAATTGAAATTAACTGATTTTAAGAAAACTATAGCTACAACCAAAGATAAAGAAATCTGAAGATGAAACACATAGGAATGATTTCTTTTCTAAATTAGATGAAAATTAATCGGATGTTAACGTTGCTTACTTACATACATACTTGTTACATTACAATCATTACTGTATAGCGAAAAAAAACTTACAACATCATGTGGTATATATAAAGACGAAAGAGGTGAAACATAGATAAAATCAGTAATGAAAATAATTTAAAGGCGTATGTACCAGGTTTTTTGGAACTTATTTTTCATTAAACCCTTAAGAAATATGACAAATTTGAAGCAAAAGTTATAAGTATACAAAATTATAACAAGAATCTTTGAAACTAATCTCAAAGGTAAGACATAATGGCGGTTAATCGTGAAAAGCCCAACTCTATATATATTTATATATATACTGCGATGATTCCAACAAGATAGTGGATCGTCTAAACCTTCTGTTGCCATCACAAAGCGCTGGCAATACGAATCATAACAAATAGTATCTAAAAGTAGGGAACTATATGAATCGAATATATGCGGAAAATCTATTAATCGCAACATGAGCGTAGACAGGTTTGGTCACTTTTCTAATACTGTGCTGTTTTATTAAGGAGCAATGTTACAGAATTATTTGGAACTACCATGGACTAGAATAACAACATTGATATCCAAAATAAAAATTTTTTGCACTGCGGTGCTGCAGAAACAGTTGCAGTCAACAAAACTTACTTTAAAATATACGTATATCCACAATTCACATGAAATATTAAGAAGCGGATTTAACAAGAAAATTAATAATGTCAGAGAAGAAATAGCAAACTTTAATAAGCATCTTAAAGACATTTATTTATTTATAACTTTGCCCAATCGAGAAAACATTTTCAACGACGATCTGTGGTAATGAAGGAATTTATGACTTATGGCAAGCTGGCCTAGTTGAAATGGAATATTATTCAACACCTAATAGAGGATATAAATATATGCTAACTGTTATTGAAACTTTCTCAAAATATGCTTGGCTTGAAGCAACTAAAAAAATGCTACTGATATGACTGCAGAATTTCAAAGAATATTAAACGTAGGATGTTTACCCAATAATTTACAGACTGATGAAGGGAAAATAATTTTTTAAGGAGCAATTCGGACAAATTATAAAAACATGTTGAGTCAATCACTACTCAATTGTTGAACGTTTGACCAGAACGTTAAAGGCCAAGATGTGGAAATAATTTAGCTTCAACGGAAAGAACCATATGTATAATGATTAGAACAAGTTGGTGGGCAATAATAACAGTAAAGTCCATAGAACAAGTAAAATCGCTCCGTTCGAGTTTGTATTATTTCTTAGGGGTTGGCATCTTCAGGTTCAATAACATCTTCTCCATTTGTGTAAAATCACATTCCTGTTATAGGTACAACAAGTTGTTTTAGATACTAATATTTCGGTTGACATAACGACTTTGAGTACAGATGGACTAAGCATAACATTTGCCATTCCACAATTAGAAGGGCCCTCTGGGAGAGCTCTAATGGAATTAAGTAAAAGGGAACTGTGCTTTGTTTTAAGCGAATTTTAATGCGTAAAATATAAATTCCTCGAAATGCGTTATAGCTTAGCGAGGAGTAAAGGTAAGTTATTCAGAGTCTTGATAATAACGTTTTTATTAAAAAAAGCAGCATCTTTTTCAATAGTATTAAATGAAACTTGAATTGATCAATAAAAAGCTTTAAATATATTGTTATTAAACATGACAAACGACCAACAGAGATACAAATTATAATAAAACAAATATGAGCACTACAGCTACATGAGCACAAATATAATAAAACAAATGATAGCACTACATCTGATTTCTACTGAATATTCCACTTTTATCCAAATTCCGAGCATTTTTCGAGAAAAAACAGGAAATCAACCTAACCCGGGGTGACACATGACAATTACGTAATCGCATTCTTACACATTTATGTTCGTTCATTTGGCATCATTTATTAGTTTGATTACAATTCGTGTGTGATTCAAATTTTTCATAACCTGATAATGACCACTCACCATTGAGTGTGAAATCTCTGTCAAAAACTCATCCGTTTCAGGTAGCCAACGAAAAAACACAAATCAATAAAAAAGTGCACTTCCCTATTTTCCCTTTTATTGACTTGAACGGAATAGCTTTGATAAAAGAACAAGAAGAGCAATTCCGCATTCATGCACATTTTCCTTTCGTTTATTATTATTTTTTTTAATTCTGAGAATCATAACAATGTTATCAACGTTATGTCCAAAGAATTTTGTACATATCTCGACCAAATTTTGAATTCATACCTCTACTTAATTGTAAAAAAAACGAAACGCGTTACTTGATATACATGATCTATGTTTCATTTTGTTCATAGGCTTTGTAACTTTACGTGAAAATAATAGATTTTGGCACTTTTCTCCATTTGAAAAAAGGCGAAAAATCTGTTATCACCGAACTTAGCATAACTCATTCAATTTCCAATCTATTTTTATGTACCTAGAAAGCTACTTTAATATGATATATAATAATGCTAATAAAAAGCACAATTTTTTCTAACCGATCAACTTCGAGAGTGAAGAAAATTCAAATGTGTAATAGAATTCCAAACAACACAAAAAAGTGCCATTTTGTTTCCTTGAGTGATAAACTACCAAAAAATGTATACCATAGAAAAATTAAGTCATTCCAATAGGCGAATGATCAGAAACTTAGGATACACTTGACCACGTAAAATGCCAAAACCACCTACACTCCTGCATATACCTAAAGAAGAGGTGAACTGTTCACAATTAACGCGATCGCGCATTCATTGGTAAGAGTTGGAGAGAACATCTAAAACCCGAAAAGGAAAAGTCTTAAAAATTCAACTGAACATTCAGAATAAAGAAAAACATTAAACCGAGTAAAACCGCATAGTATATTATTTTAAGGCACATTAAGAAAAACGAAACTTCCACACGGCAGCTTATCCTCCGAAAGAGAAAGACAATGTTAAAGAGAGAGAGAGAGAGAGAGAGAGAGAGAGAGAGAGAGATAGAGAGAGAGAGAGAGAGATAGAGAGAGAGAGAGAGAGACAAATGCCTCCAAATCGCAAAAACTTAACAAGACTCAATTATTGAAACAAGTGGGAGAAGGCCCTCACCACGTCCTCTGAGCCATGGTCCATTAGAAATTAATAAACGTCCTAGTGAATACATATTGTAAACATCAACTACCTTTTAAGGCACATCAAAAACACACACAGCATTGTTACCAAAAAATGGGACCCCACCCTTTGCACCGTGATTACTCTGTCAAGAAGTAGAGAGACAAATGTTTTCAAACTACAAAACATTTACACGAGACTATCATTGAAACAATAGGGAGAGCTCTCGCCACCCGAGTGGGAGAATACCATAGCCAACGTTTATGGCAAGTGCAACAAATTTTCACACTTTCAAAATCACAATTCTAAAGACAGGGTTCATCAAAGCAATGTCACAAGCCACACGATCACGTACAAAATACAGGAAAATTTATGACGAACACACCAACGGACAATTTCTAAGAAAGGTTGACCACATTTTTTATTTGGGTATAGGGAAATCCTATGTAGTTGCCATTTAGTCAAAGAAATTATTTTTTATTATCTTGGGTATGTGTACGTTATGTAACCCCTTTTTATTTCATATGATGTATGATTAAATATGGAGCGAGGTCATCGCTTCAGCGATCGTTAATTTTCTGAGCCTTTCTTTGAAATTGTCATCATCAACATGTTGCTTGTGCGTGTGTGTTCAGAAGTGTTCAAGTCATTGTTTTAGAATTTTCGTTTTTGGGTTATACATGTTCATGTGTTTAGTTTTTATAAACCCTATTTTTGCTGTCTGATTGAAAATCCATTATCCTCATGATGTGTGTGTTGTATTTCAGCCAATTTCTGTTTGATTGATTTCGTCAGAGTTTTGAGCCTTTAGAATTTTTCCGTCAACATGGTGCTTGTGTTTCCGTTCTTTGAAATTTTTCCTTCAAAAACATTATTTTCAAGTTTACTACATATGATTCATTCACGCATAATATGTTACAGGATAAGAACATGACATAAACAACAACAAAACGTATTTTTCTAAAACAAGAACCCAATCCAAGCAATTTAAACTTAAGTGGAATAAAAACCACACAACACAATAGAGGAAACCCTTCTAAAGGAACAAAAGAAAGACCATAAAAATCTTAAAACTGAAATTTAATAGCATAAAATTAGGCAAGCGGAAAAAACTTATAGATTATATAAAATCTTTAAGCTAGTGATAGAACCATTTAATCAAAAATTTAAATTAACTGATATTAAGAGAACTAAAGCAACCAAAGAAAAAAAAATCTGAAGATGAAACACATAGGAATGATTTCTTTTCTCAATTAGATGAAAATTAATCGGATGTTAGCATTGCTTACTTACATACATACTTGTTACATTACTATCATTACTTTATAGCGAGAAAAAACTTACAACAAAGACGAAAGAGGTGAGACATAGATAAAATCAGTATGGAAAATAATTTAAAGGCGTATGTCTCAGGTTTTTTGGAACTTATTTTGCATTAAACCCTTAAGAAATATGACAAATATATATATATATATATATATATATATATATATATATATATATATATATATATATATATATATATATATATATATATATATATATATATATATATATATATATATATATATATATATATATATATATATATATATATATATATATATATATATATATATATATATATATATATATATATATATATATATATATATATATATATATATATATATATATATATATATATATATATATATATATATATATATATATATATATATATATATATATATATATATATATATATATATATATATATATATATATATATATATATATATATATATATATATATATATATATATATATATATATATATATATATACTGCGATGATTCCAAAGAGTTAGTGGATCGTCTAAACCTTCTGTTGCCATCACAAAGCGCTGACAATACGAATCATAACAAATAGTATATAAATGTTTGTCTCTCTATTTCTTGACATAGTAATCACTGTGCAAAGGGTGGGGTCTCATTTTTTGGTAACTACGATGCTGTGTGTTTTTTTGATGTACCTTAAGAGGTAGTTGATATTTACAAAATGTATTCACTAGGACGTTTATTAATTTCTAGTGGACCATGGCCCAGAGGACGAGGTGAGGGCCTTCTCCCACTTGTTTCAATAATTGAGTCTTGTTAAGTTTTTGCGATTTGGAGGTATTTGTCTCTCTCTCTCTCTTTAACATTGTCTTTTTCTTTCGGAGGATAAGCTGCTGTGTGGAAGTTTCGTTTTTCTTAATGTGCCTTAAAATAAGATATTATGCGATTTTACTCGGTTTAATGTTTTTCATTATTCTGAATGTTCAGTTGCATTTTTAAGAGTTTTCCTTTTCGGGTTTTAGATGTTTTCTCCAACTCTTACCAATGAATGAGCGATCGCGTTAATTGTTAACAGTTCACCTCTTTATTAGATATATGCAGAAGTGTAGGTGGTTTTGGCATTTTACGTGGTCAAGTGTATCCTAAGTTTCTGAGCATTCGCCTATTGGAATGACTTAATTTTTCTATGGTATACATTTTTGGTAGTTTATCACACAAGGAAACAAAATGGAACTTTTTCTGTGTTGTTTGGAATTCTATTACACATTTGAATTTTCTTCACGCTCAAAGTTGATCGGTTAGAGAAAATTGTGCTTTTTATTAGCATTATTATATAACATATTAAAGTAGCTTTCTAGGTACATAAACATAGATTGGAAATTGAATGAGTTATGCTAAGTTCGGTGATAACAGATTTTTCGCCTTTTTTTTTAATCTACCTAAAAAAAATTAGAATTTTGTATTTTTAAAAATCATGAAAAATTTATATGGAGAAAAGTGCCAAAACCTATTATTTTCACGTAAAGTTACAAAGCCTATGAACAAAATGAAACAAAGATCATGTATATCGAGTAACGCGTTTCGTTTTTTTTACAATTAAGTAGAGGTATGAATTCAAAATTTTGGTCGAGATATGTACAAAATTCTTTGGACATAACGTTGATGACATTTTTATGATTCTCAGAATTAAAAAAAAAAATAATAATAAACGAAAGGAAAATGAGCATGAATGCGGAATTGCTCTTCTTGTTCTTTTATTATAGCTATTCCGTTCAAGTCAATAAAAGGGAAAATAGGGAAGTGCACTTTTTTATTGATTTGTGTTTTTTCGTTGGCTACCTGAAACGGATGAGTTTTTTACAGAGATTTCACACTCAATGATGAGTGGTCATTATCTGGTTCTGAAAAATTTGAATCACACACGAATTGTTATCATACTAATAAATGATGCCAAATGAACGAACATAAATTAAAGTTTCATAAGTACCTGCCAGCAAATTATAGAAAAATATGTAGTGTATAAAGGCGTTTATTGATCGTTTTTTGTCTTTCAACAAGTGTCAACGAACGCGAATAGTACAAGTGATTTGGGAGTGGGAGGCGAGGTGGCGAAAGCCCTGTGATTTTCTTATGTGTAAGAACGCGATTACGTAATTGTTATGTGTCACCCCGGGTTAGGTTGATTCCCTGTTTTTTCTCAAAAAGTGCTCGGCATTTGGATAAAAGTGGAATATTCAGTAGAAATCCGATGTAGTGCTAACATTTGTTTTATTATATTTGTGCTCATGTAGCTGTAGTGCTCATATTTGTTTTATTATATTTTGTATCTCTGTTGGTCATTTGTCATGTTTAATAACAATATATTTAAAGCTTTTTATTGATCAATTCAAGTTTCATTTAATACTATTGAAAAAGATGCTGCTTTTTTTTAATAAAAACGTTATTATCAAGACTCTGAATAACTTACCTTTACTCCTCGCTAAGCTATAACGCATTTCGAGGAATTTATATTTTACGCATAATTCGCTTAAAACAAAGCACAGTTCCCTTTTATTTAATTCCATTAGAGCTCTCCCAGAGGGCCCTTCTAATTGTGGAATGGCAAATGTTATACTTAGTCCATCTGTACTCAAAGTCGTTATGTCAACCGAAATATTAGTATCTAAAACAACTTGTTGTACCTATAACAGGAATGTGATTTTACACAAATGAAGAAGATGTTAATGAACCTGAACATGTCAACCCCTAAGAAATAATACAAACTCGAACGGAGCGATTTTACTTGTTCTATGGACTTTGCTGTTATTAGTCCCAACCAACTTGTTCTTATCATTATACATATGGTTCTTTCCGTTGAAGCTAAATTATTTCCACATCTTGGCCTTTAACTTTCTGGTCAAACGTTCAACAATTGAGTAGTAATTGACTCAACATGTTTTTATAATTTGTCCGAATTGCGCCTTAACAAATTATTTTTCCCTTCATCAGTCTGTAAGTTTGCTATTTCTTCTCTGAACAGTTGCAGTCAACAAAACTTACTTATAAATAAACGTATATCCTCAATTCACATGAAATATTAAGAAGCGGATTTAACAAGAAAATTAATAATGTTAGAGAAGAAATAACAAATTTAAATAAGCATCTTAAAGACATTTATTCATTTATAACATCAAAAAATGGAATGAAGATCTATATTAAACGACCTACATGCCCAAGCGATAAAACATTTTCAACGACGATCAGTGGTAATGAAGGGAATTTATGACTTATGGCAAGCTGGCCTGGTTGAAATGGAATATTATTCAACACCTAATAGAGGATATATATATGTTAACTGTTATTGACACTTTTTCAAAATATGCTTATATTCTACTGCAAAATTTCAAAGAATATTAAACGTGGGATGTTTACCCAATAATTTACAGACTGATGATGGGAAAAATAATTTTTTAAGGAGCAATTCGGACAAATTATAAAAACATGTTCAATCAATCACTACTCAATTGTTGGAAATAATTTAGCTTCAGCGGAAAGAACCATATGTATAATGATTAGAACAAGTTGGTGGGGACTAATAACAGCAAAATCTATAGGACAAGTAAAATCGCTCCGTTCGAGTTTGAATTATTTCTTAGGGGTTGGCATCTTCAGGTTCAATAACATCTTCTCTATTTGTTTGTCTAAAATCACATTCCTGTTATAGGTGCAACAAGATGTTTTAGATACTAATATTTCGGTTGACATAACGACTTTGAGTACAGATGGACTAAGCATAACATTTGCCATTCCACAATTAGAAGGGCCCTCTGGGAGAGCTCTAATGGAATTAAGTAAGCTAATTTTAATGCGTAAAATATAAATTCCTCGAAATGCGTTATAGCTTAGCGAGGAGTAAAGGTAAGTTATTCAGAGTCTTGATAATAACGTTTTTATTAAAAAAAAACAGCATCTTTTTCAATAGTATTTAATGAAACTGGAATTGATCAATAAAAAGCTTTAAATATATTGTTATTAAACATGACAAACGACCAACAGAGATACAAAATATAATAAAACAAATATGAGCACTACAGCTACATGAGCACAAATATAATAAAACAAATGATAGCACTACATCTAATTTTTACTGAATATTCCACTTTTATCCAAATTCCGAGCATTTTTCGAGAAAAAACAGGGAATCAACCTAACCCGGGGTGACACATAACAATTGCGTAATCGCATTCTTACACATAAGAAAATCACAGGGCTTTCTCCACCTCGCCTCCCACTCCCAAATCACTTGTACTATTCGCGTTCGTTGACACTTGTTGAATGACAAAAAACGATCAATAAACGCCTTAATACACTACATATTTTTCTATAATTTACTGGCGGCTACTTATGAAATTTTAATTTATGTTCGTTCATTTGGCATCATGTATTAGTTTGATTCAAATTTTTCATAACCAGATAATGACCACTCATCATTGAGCGTGAAATCTCCGTAAAAAACTCATCCGTTTCAGGTAGCCAACGAAAAAACACAAGTCAATAAAAAAAGTGCACTTCCCTATTTTCCCTGTTATTGACTTGAACGGAATAGCTATGATAAAAGAACAAGAAGAGCAATTCCGCATTCATGCACATTTTCCTTTCGTTTATTATTATTTTTTTTAATTCTGAAAATCATAAAAAAGTTATCAACGTTATGTCCAAAGAATTTTGTACATATCTCGACCAAATTTGGAATTCATACCTCTACTTAATTGTAAAAAAAAAAACGAAACGCGTTACTCGATATACATGATCTTTGTTTCATTTTGTTCATAGGCTTTGTAACTTTACGTGAAAATAATAGGTTTTGGCACTTTTCTCCATATAAATTTTTCATGATTTTTAAAAATACAAAATTCTAATTTTTTTTAGGTAGATTAAAAAAAGGCGAAAAATCTGTTATCACCGAACTTAGCATAACTCATTCAATTTCCAATATATTTTTATGTACCTAGAAAGCTACTTTAATATGATATATAATAATGCTAATAAAAAGCACAATTTTCTCTAACCGATAAACTTTGAGCGTGAAGAAAATTCAAATGTGTAATAGAATTCCAAACAACACAGAAAAAGTTCCATTTTGTTTCCTTGTATGATAAACTACCAAAAAATGTATACCATAGAAAAATTAAGTCATTCCAATAGGCGAATGATCAGAAACTTAGGATACACTTGACCACGTAAAATGCCAAAACCACCTACACTCCTGCATATACCTAAAAAAGAGGTGAACTGTTAACAATTAACGCGATCGCGCATTCATTGGTAAGAGTTGGAGAGAACATCTAAAACCCGAAAAGGAAAAGTCTTAAAAATTCAACTGAACATTCAGAATAATGAAAACCATTAAACCGAGTAAAACCGCATAGTATCTTATTTTAAGGCACATTAAGAAAAACGAAACTTCCACACAGCAGCTTATCCTCCGAAAGAGAAAGACAATGTTAAATAGAGAGAGAGGCAAATGCCTCCAAATCACAAATACTTAACAGGACTCTATTATTGAAACAAGTGGGAGAAGGCCCTCACCACGTCCTCTGAGCCATGGTCCACTAGAAATTAATAAACGTCCTAGTGAATACATTTTGTAAATATCAACTACCTTTTAAGGCACATCAAAAAAACACACGCTGCATCGTAGTTACCAAAAAATGGGACCCCACCCTTTGCACCGTGATTACTCTGTCAAGAAGTAGAGAGACAAATGTTTCAAACAACAAAACATTTACACGAGACTAGCATTGAAACAATAGGGAGAGCTCTCTCGCCACCCGAGTGGCAGAATGCCATAGCCAACGTTTATGGCAAGGGTTTTTATTCCGTCCTATAACAAAGCTAATACAAATAATTTACCTTTGACTTTCTTCAATAGATTTTCTATATCCAAAAAAAGGGTTCTTATTGTACTTTTTACAAGAAAACTGCAGAAAAATATGTTTTATCTGCGTCAGTCTGGATAAAATCTAAACAATCGCCGTGTTAGCGGAAAAGTCAAAAGAATTTGTTCAATAACAGAATAACTTACCCACACACTGCACCCTTCAAAAGGTCACAACGAATTTTAAGAATTAGTTACACTCAAATTAATACCATCCTCTCTTGCAAATCAACAACAGTGCAACAAATTTTCACACTCACAAAATCACAATTCTAAAGACAGGGTTCATCAAAACAATGTCACAAACCACACGATCACGTACAAAATACAGAAATTTATGACGAACACACCTAAAATCACACCAACGGACAATTTCTAAGAAAGGTTGACCACATTTTTTATTTGGTTATAGGGAAATCCTATGTTGTTTCCATATAGTCAAAGAAATTATTTTTTATTAGCTTGGGTATGTGTACGTTATGTAACCCATTTTTATTTCATATGATGTATGATTAAATATGGAGCGAGGTCATCGCTTCAGCGATCTACAATTTTCTGAGCCTTTCTTTGAAATTGTCATCATCAACATGTTGCTTGTGTGTGTGTGTGTTCACAAGTGTTCAAGGCATTGTTTTAGAATTTTCGTTTTAGGGTTATACATGTTCAAGTGTTTAGTTCTAATGATTTTCCTTATGATTATCCTCATGATGTGTGTGTTGTATTTCAGTCAGAGTTTTGAGCCTTTAGAATTTTTCCGTCTACATAGTGCTTGTGTTTCTGTTCTTTGAAATTTTCCGTTCAAAAACATTATTTTCAAGTTTACTAAATATGATTCATTCACGCATACTATGTTACAGGATAGTAACATGACATAAACAACAACAAAACGTATTTTTCTAAAACAAGAACCCAATCCAAGCAATTTAAAATTAAGTGGAATAAAAAAAAATTATTTAGACAACATTTAAGCTATAAACCCTTCTAAAGGAACAAAAGAAAGACGATAAAAATCTTAAAACTGAAATTTAATAGCATAAAATTAGGCAAGCGGAAAAAACTTATAGATTATATAACATCTTTAAGCCAGTGATAAAAATATTTAATCAAAAATTTAAATTAACTGATATTAAGAGAACTATAGCTACAACCACAGAAAAAGAAATCTGAAAATGAAACACATAGGATGATATCTTTTCTAAATTAGATGAAAATTAATCGGATGTTAACATTGCTTACTTACATACATACTTGTTACATTACAATCATTACTTTATAGCGATAAAAAACTTACAACATCATGTGGTATATATAAAGACGAAAGAGGTGAAACATAGATAAAATCAGTATGGAAAATAATTTAAAGGCGTATTTATCAGGTTTTGTGGAACTTATTTTTCATTAAACCCTTAAGAAATATGACAAATTTCAAACAAAAGTTATAAGTATAAAAAATTATAACAAGATTCTTTGAAACTAATCACAAAGGTAAGGCATAATGGCGGTTAATCGTGAAAAGCCCAACTCTATATATATTTATATATATACTGCGATGATTCCAACGAGTTAGTGGATCGTCTAAACCTTCTGTTGCCATCACAAAGCGCTGACAATACGAATCATAACAAATAGGGAACTAAATGAATCGAATATATCCGGAAAATCTATTAAACGCAACATGAGCGTAGACAGGATTGGTCAGTTTTCTAATAATGTGCTGTTTCATTAAGGAGCAATGTTACAGAATTATTTGGAACTACCATGGATTGGAATAACAACATCGATATCCAAAATAAAAATTTTTGCACTGCGGTGCAGCAGAAACAGTTGCAGTCAACAAAACTTACTTTTAAATATACGTATATCCTCAATTCACATGAAATATTAAGAAGCGGATTTAACAAGAAAATTAATAATGTCAGAGAAGAAATAGCAAACTTCAATAAGCATCTTAAAGACATTTATTTATTTATAACATCAAAAAATTGAAAGAAGATCTGTATTAAACGACCTACATGCCCAAGCGAGAAAACATTTTCAATGACGATCTGTGGTAATGAAGGGAATTTATGACTTATGGCAAGCTGGCCTGGTTGAAGTGGAATATTATTCAACACCTAATAGAGGATATACATAAATATATGTTAACTGTTATTGACACTTTTTCAAAATATGCTTGGCTTGAATCAACTAAAAAAATGCTACTGATATGGCTACAGAATTTCAAAGAATATTAAAGGTAGGACGTTTTCACAATACTTTACAGACTGATGAAGGGAAAAATAATTTTTTAAGGCGCAATTCGGACAAATTATAAAAACATGTTGAGTCAATCACTACTCAATTGTTGAACGTTTGACCAGAACGTTAAAGGCCAAGATGTGGAAATAATTTAGCTTCAACGGAAAGAACCATATGTATAATGATTAGAACAAGTTGGTTGGGACTAATAACAGCAAAGTCCATAGAACAAGTAAAATCGCTCCGTTCGAGTTTGTATTATTTCTTAGGGTTCAGGTTCAATAACATCTTCTCCATTTGTGTAAAATCACATTCCTGTTATAGGTGCAACAAGTTGTTTTAGATATTAATATTTCGGTTGACATAACGACTTTGAGTACAGATGGACTAAGCATAACATTTGCCATTCCACAATTAGAAGGGCCCTCTGGAAGAGCTCTAATGGAATTAAGTAAAAAGGAACTGTGCTTGGTTTTAAGCGAATTTTAATGCGTAAAATATAAATTCCTCGCAATGTGTTATAGCTTAGCGAGGAGTAAACATGACAAACGACCAACAGAGATACAAAATATAATAAAACAAATATGAGCACTACAGCTGATTTCTACTGAATATTCCACTCTTATCTAAATTCCCATTTTGTCGAGAAAAAACAGGAATTAACCCTACCCCGGGGTGACATATAACAATACCGCAATCGCATTCTTACAGATAAGAAAATCGCAGGGCTATAAAAAATAAAAAATTATATATAAAAAATTATAACAAGATTCGTTGAAACTAATCACAAAGGTAAGGCATAATGGCGGTTAATCGTGAAAAGCCCAACTCTATATATATTTATATATATACTGCGATGATTCCAACGAGTTAGTGGATCGTCTAAACCTTCTGTTGCCATCACAAAGCGCTGACAATACGAATCATAACAAATAGGGAACTAAATGAATCGAATATATCCGGAAAATCTATTAATCGCAACATGAGCGTAGACAGGATTGGTCAGTTTTCTAATAATGTACTGTTTCATTAAGGAGCAATGTTACAGAATTATTTGGAACTACCATGGATTGGAATAACAACATCGATATCCAAAATAAAAATTTTTGCACGGCGGTGCAGCAGAAACTGTTGCAGTCAACAAAACTTACTTTTTAATATACGTATATCCTCAATTCACATGAAATATTAAGAAGCGGATTTAACAAGAAAATTAATAATGTCAGAGAAGAAATAGCAAACTTCAATAAGCATCTTAAAGACATTTATTTATTTATAACATCAAAAAGTTGAAAGAAGATCTGTATTAAACGACCTACATGCCCAAGCGAGAAAACATTTTCAATGACGATCTGTGGTAATGAAGGGAATTTATGACTTATGGCAAGCTGGCCTGGTTGAAATGAAATATTATTCAACACCTAATAGAGGATATAAATATATGTTAACTGTTATTGACACTTTTTCACAATATGCAACTAAAAAAATGCTACTGATATGACTGCAGAATTTCAAAGAATATTAAAGGTAGGACGTTTACCCAATAATTTACAGACTGATGAAGGGAAAAATAATTTTTTATGGCGCAATTCGGACAAATTATAAAAACATGTTGAGTCAATCACTACTCAATTGTTGAACGTTTGACCAGAACGTTAAGTTAAAGGCCTAGATGTGGAAATAATTTAGCTTCAACGGAAAGAACCATATGTATAATGATTAGAACAAGTTGGTTGGGACTAATAACAGCAAAGACCATAGAACAAGTAAAATCGCTCCGTTCGAGTCTGTATTATTTCTTAGGGGTTGGAATCGTCAGGTTCAATAACATCTTCTCCATTTGTTTGTCTAAAATCACATTCCTGTTATAGGTGCAACAAGTTGTTTTAGATACTAATATTTCGGTTGACATAACGACTTTGAGTACAGATGGACTAAGCATAACATTTGCCATTCCACAATTAGTAGGGCCCTCTGGAAGAGCTCTAATGGAATTAAGTAAAAGGGAACTGTGCTTTGTTTTAAGCGAATTTTAATGCGTAAAATATAAATTCCTCGAAATGTGTTATAGCTTAGCGAGGAGTAAACATGACAAACGACCAACAGAGATACAAAATATAATAAAACAAATATGAGCACTACAGCTGATTTCTACTGAATATTCCACTCTTATCTAAATTCCCATTTTTTTCGAGAAAAAACAGGAATTAACCCTACCCCGGGGTGACATATAACAATTCCGCCATCGCATTCTTACAAATAAGAAAATGCAGGGCTCTCTCCACCACGCCTCCCACTAAGGCTCCAACCACAAAACCCTCATTCAAAAATGCGGCATAAGAAAAATTAAAGAAACGTTACACCAAGAAAAAGAAGCAGATAACAATGAAACAAAAAATATAAAATTCATTACTTTATTTATATTATTTACATAAAAAAAGAAATCTCAATATGGATTTAAAAGTAACATTTAACAATCGATCGATACACAAGGGAGCAAGGTATTTGTTGTTTAAGAACTGAATGTTGTCTTTAAGGTAATTTAATATGAATCCAAATCTTCTGTTAGTTTTTTCTATCAGCTCAACTTTTTGCCATATACCGTTATGTCCAAAATTAGGGCATTTAGACTACAAATATTTAAATAACTTGAAAACGGTTCACCATATGCAGTTTAAAAAAAACTAAAACTCGGCAACAAAATTATCTTTATTCCATGCCTACATTGTTTTTCATTTGGCCTCTTAGTTTTAGATGTATCGTTGAAGTTAAAAAAAAAAATATTGTTTTAAAGTTCATAAAAAAATGCGATAAAAATTACAGTGTTGGTTAAAATCATTTAGTGTAATATATTTTGAATTAAATGATTTTTATTTCATTGAAATTGGTGAACAAAAATAATTGTTGATTTTAAAAACAATTTACTGAGAAAACTGAATTGACATAAATCTCGATTTAACTACAGAAATATTTTTATAAATATGCGTTGTTTGCCGCTGTTCTATTTAATGCCATCGAAAATGCCAGCCTTCATTTTTTCACAATTTAAATTTTGGAATTGATATATTTAAAAACAATCACCGTCCTTGGTGAGAGCTTTGACAAATTGTTTCATTAGCCCTAGCTTGATATGGAGAGGTGGCAGTAGATCTTGCTCAGCTATCCAATAAACAAATAAAACACGGATATTTTGTGTAGCCTCCTTGTTGGCCTAGAATAAAATTGACGGTGTACTTAATTTTATATATAACCGAGGCAATAGTTGAATATTCTTCTGTAGCTTTAGTTGAATGTGCAATCGGTAATGAACACAATTTATTACCCTTATGCAGAAGACCATATTTTAGTTTGCGTTTAAAACAATCTATAAATAGTCGTTATTCATTTGAATCATACTTCTCTAATCCAATCGCTAAAGCAGGAACATCTGAAAAATGTACAAACTCATCTTCCGAAAAGAATGGAAGTTAGTTTTTCCTTCTGTTACTGTAGTATGAAATTCTTGTTACTTGGATTAAATGGTTTTTTGTTTTAATCAAGAAGCTAGGATTTCAGATGCTTTTTTAGAGGGTCCATGGTCTCTCACAAAAGGTCATGTTCTTTTTAAAACGATACATTCATTTGAATCATACTTCTCTAATCAAATCGCTGTTACTATACCAGGAACATATAAACAAACAATAAACTCATTGCCTTCCGAATATAATGGAAGTAAATTTTTCTCTCTGATACGCTAGTATCAAATTCTAGTTTTGATTTAATCAAGAAAGTAAAATTTCGAATGCTTTTTTAGAGATTCCATGGTCTCTCACTTAATCATTATGCTCCTCCTGATTAAATGGCTGCCGTTCAGAAGAAATATCTAAATGGAAGTTATCTGAGACACCTGCAGTACTAAGCGAAGTAGAGTTTTGTCGTAATTCGTGGTAATTTTCTATAGATGTAGATTGTTGTGTTTCTTAATCATCACTAAGTAACAGGACTGGTCGGGTAATAGAAAACAAATAAGGATAAATCACTTGACACCTGTTTGTTAATGACTGTTATGACTACAATGCTAAAATAACAATCATCATGGTGATTCGAAGGTTACTGCCAAATCATTGATATTTGATACTTTAAATGGGTCCGTTTCTTGTATGCCCACAACCTTAAATACTATAAACAGTTGTAACATGCAGTATTAGGTATCCAGTTCTTGTCACCCGCAGTAGTAAAAAAACACTTGTTTAATGAACTCTTTTTCTTTATTTATATAAATGTATGTTCGCCACATTTGTTACAAAAATACTTGGAATTGATTTACACGTGTTTCTTGAAGAAGCTATTGCACAATTTTGACGTATGTGTTAAAGTAACACAGTTTTAAATAAATAATAACTGTCTGAACAGAAAAAATAAATGTTCTGGGTTAAAATGATTTACATTATTAGTGGAATTGCACTATAATTTTTTAGTCGTTTTTCAATTTTAAAACACGGGAAAAAACACTTGTACTCTTCGCGTTCGTTGACACTTTTTGAAAGACAAAAATGATCAATAAACGCCTTTATATACTACATATTTTTCTATATTTTACTAGCCGGTACTTATGAATGGACGCATTTGTTATATATATACCTGCCTCCTAATACCCGGGCTCTAGAAAATTATTCACGTCCCATTAAAAATATTTTGTAAATATCAACGACCTTTTAAGGCACATCAAAAAAAAAACACACAGCAGTGTAGCTACCGAAAAATGGGACCCCACCCTTTGCACCGGGATTACTCTGTCACGGTAAAAGAAATAGAGAGACAAATGTTTCCAAACAAGAAAACATTTGCAAGACACTATCATTAAAACCATATGGAGAGCAGTCTCGCCACCCGAGTGGGAGAATACCCTAGCCAACGCCTATGGTAAGGGTTTGTATCCACTCCTATAACAAAGCTAATACAAATAATTTACCTTTGATTTCCAATAGATTTCCTATATCCAAAATAAAAGGGGTTCTTATTGTACTTTTTTACAAGAAAACTGCAGCAATATATGTATCTGAGTCAGAAAATGTAAACAATCACCGTGTTAGCGGAAAATTCAAAAGAATTTGTTGAATAACAGAATACCTAACACACGCACTGCACCCTTTATACGTGTCACAAGGAATTTTTATGAATTAGTTACATTCAAATTAAGTACATCGCATCTTGCAAATCAACAACAGTGCAACAAATTTTTTACACTTAAAAAATCACAATTCTAAAGACAGGGTACATAAAAGCAATGTCACTAACCACACCATCACGTACAATGCATAGAGGAAAATTTATGACGAACACATCTTAAAACACACACACCCCATGTGGACGGACAATTTCAAAGAAAGGTTACGAACTCTGACGAAATAGAACAACGAAAAATTGACGATAGCTGAACTATCAGATTTTTAAGCAACAGTTCCATGGGACTATGACCTCACTCGATGTTTAATCACACCCCCACAAAATGTATATTGAAAATGCTCATAATCTTCCATGCAAATTAACTCCCACAACAAATATTTTATTTCCATGCAGCAATATCGGACCCCACATGAAAACAAATTCAAGTACCCAATTGAAAACCTTAAACAGTGCAGCAAATTGTCGCACTCAATATTATAAATGAAAATTCTAAAACAATGACCTGAACAATATTCAAAACACACTATACTTAATTAACGGAAAAATTCCAAAGGCTCAGAACTTTGATGAAATCGAGCAAAGATAATGGAGCATGTAGATAATGGATTTCTTTCAGACAGTAAAAACCTAAAACGAAAATTCTAAAACAATGATAATTATCTTGGACTATCTGTAAACTACACACGATTTACCTATACTTCACATCACGTCCCCATACCCAAGCTAATAAAAAGTAATTACTTTTGATTAGATTTTTTCTATAACCAAATAAAAAAGGGTCCAATAAATGCTTATTATTATCTTGGACTATGTGAAAACTACATAGGATTTTCTATACCAAAGCACATTAAATTTGATTAGTGTGCTTTGACCTAACAACTAAAGGTTATTATTACACAGTACAACAGCCAATCTGGGGGGTGAGAAATTCCAATTCAGGGTGCTGGTACTAGGTCAGTATATTAAAACCCTCAAAGGGTTTTGCGTTCGTATGTGCCAGTTTTTTTTATGACCTTTTACATTTTTTCCTTATATTGATGTTTTTTGCTTAGTTGTAAAATGTTGACAAAAACGTAGTTTGACATAACTCGAGAACGACTAGTTCGATTTTGCTGAAATAAATTGAGAAAATTAATAATTACATTTTCTTTAATCCATTAATATACTGTTTCTCTGCCAAATCAACATTTTTGCAATTAGAAATAAATTTATGAAGAATTTTTTTTTTTAAACATATAAATCCCAAAAGGAAAAACGTGTAGAGTCTTATAACTTTCATGTAAAGTCAAATAACCTATAAACAAAATGCGACATAGATCATAGAAATCGATTAACGCGTTCTGCTTTTATTTACAATTAAGTGAAGGTATCCCATTTTGACAAGAATATTGATATATGTTTTTATTCAAAAAAGTGTCATTTATCGCCTTTTTTATAAATTTTCCCCAATAACTCCAGATTTCTGGCCATAAACTACTAAAAAAATAAAGTAAAAATTTTTATAATTTTTTATTTTTATTTATTTATTTTAATAAATATTGCCTACACTTTTTCGATGGTGGTTGTTCGGGACTAGTGGCATCGCATTCATCGATGTCATCAGTTTCTGAACAACACATAATGTCAATGTGTGACTCCACTGCTGGCCCTTCTGCACCTCCTGATAATTCTTTATCATCAGGATCATCCTTGTCTTGGCACACAAGCTTACTCCATCAGCAAATTTCCGCAAGTATTGCACTCATCAGATTCGGTAGCCAATTGTTTGCTGAAGTAGTCCAGATGATGATGTAAATAATGGATTTTCAAGGACATGTGGACACCAATTTCCGAGAACGATCTTAACATCCTTGCGACAGAAACATCGTAGTTGGTAGAACGATGCTTTCCCAACAATCCTTCTATTACTTCTTTGATTGCCTGCCATGCGTCCAATTCAGCGTCAATCAAAATATTGTTGAATGCGCCACTTTTAATCAGCTTTCGTATATCTGGACCATTTAGTACGCCTGATTGAAAAAAATGAAGTTGTTAAGATGGAAAATCATGGGAAATGAATGTGATATTATAATTTACCTTCTTTAATTTTACTTTCGCTGAGTCTCGGGTAAATTAGTTTCAAACACAAGAAAACTTCATCTCTTTTGGCGACAGTTTTGATGAAATTCTTAACAATTCCAAGTTTAATATGCAGTGGAGGCAGCAATATCTTCTCCTTCGGCACTAGAGGCTCACGAATAATATTGGCCGTTTGTAACCTGCTGTGCTCTCTGAGTTTCCATCCGTGGCATGCATATTGGTCACCGGAAAATCGTGTGTCCCAATCGCACAAAAAGCACATATATTTTATATAGCCGCTTTGAAGGCCGCAAAGCATTGCTACAACTTTTAAATCGCAGCATATGCGCCACATTGGCGTAGTTAACCATTTTTAAAATATTTTCCAGTGCATCATATGTTTCTTTCGTTTCTGTACTATAGGCGATTTTAACTGAAGGTTTTTTATTGGTCTTATGCAGTAAAACCGCCTTCAAGCTGAGTTTTGAACTGTCAATAAATAGCCTCCAGTCATCTGCTTCATATTTTATTTCCATTGCGTCCATCAATTTTCCTACATCCGGGCAGTATGCAGAAGTTTTTTCATCATTCACAAGGAATAAAGTTTGGAGTGTTGCCTGACGACTTCGATAAGCTGTGACTTTCACACCGGGTGCCAAAAGATTGTTTAATTTCATAAAAGAAGCCAGTTCTTCTGATTTATGCTGTGTTAGTTCAACTTTGGCAACAATTGAATCAAGGCTATTTTGATTTACTAAAATAGGCTCATTGGACACAGATGGTTCGGGATTATATGAAGATACAATATCTGGGCTAGAAGCTTTTGGTACAGAAATGTGGTCCGAATGAGGCAATGGTGTTGCGGCACTTGCAACACCAACGTAATTATACGATTTTCTTATCCTTTTTGCGGCTCCTTTATTCGCACATGCATAGCAATTCAATGGATTGTGACCTTCGCCAGGATTAGTCCAAGTCATTGGGATACCGAATGGCATAGTTTCACGACTTCTATTTTTCCAATCTATTAGACGGTTGTAGCAGCTTTTACACACCACATTTGGTACCCAATTTTTGTTCAGTATAACATTTTGGTTGAAGTTCATCTAGTATATTTGAACAGAAGCAGTTCTGAAATTTCCCCTTTTTTTATGTGTTGAGACAAATTGACCACAGCAGTAGCAGAAGCTATTTATATCTGGCTTGCACAGTTCCATATTCTATTCACTTTTGTTCACTTTTAAAAAACTGGAGGGAAAATACTAGTTCTCTTCGCGTTCGTCGGCACTTGTTTAACGACAAAAAACGAACAATGAACACCTATTTATACTATTTCATTTTCATATTTTTCAATATTTTACCGACAGGTACTTATGAATTGGCGCATCATGCAACGTTCTAAAACATGACCACTCATGAATGTGGGTGGAATTCGTGTAAAAAAAATCATGCAGGTAGCCAACAGAAAAACCCCAAATAATTACAAAAGTGCCCTTGCTTTTTTCCTTTTAATTGTTCACGCACATTTATGACGGTTTTTAGTTTGTTACAGCAACCATAAAAATGTAATAACCTTTTGTTTATTACTCTTTTTTTAATTCTGAGAATCATAAAAAAAGTCATCAACCTTTTTTCCAAGGAATTTTGAGCATATCTCGAGCAAATTTTTGAAACTCATACCTTTACTTAATTTTGAATAAAAGCAGAACGCGTTAATCGATTTCTATGATCTATGTCGCATTTTATTTATAGGTTATGTGACTTTACGTGAAAGTTATAAGACTCTACACGTTTTTCCGTTTGGGATTTATATGTTTTAAAAAAAAAAATTTTTTTTTGGCAAAATTTTCTTCATAAATTTATTTCTAATTGAAAAATGTTGATTTGGTAGAGAAACAGTATATTAATGGATTAAAGAAAATGTAATTATTAATTTTTTTCAATTTATTTCAGCAAAATCGAACTAGTCGTTCTCGAGTTATGTCAAACTACGTTTTTGCCAACATTTTACAACTAAGCGAAAAAACATCAAGATAAGGAAAAAATGTAAAAGGTCCTAAAAAAACTGGCATATTAAACCCTTTGAGGGTTTTAATATACTGACCTAGTACCATCACCCTGACTTGGAATTTCTCACCCCCCAGACAATAACCCCAAAAATGTTCCACTGTGTTATCTGTTAGCGGTATTTACCTATTACTACTTTCAGACCGATAATGCGAGAACATTTTTAAATAAACCATTTGTACAGGCAATGAAAATACTTTTAAATCAAACAATATTATTGTTAAGCATACTTAACAATAACAAGGTTTCAATTGTTGAACGTTCTAACAAACTGGTAAAGCAACCACCGTTGTATAATGACTATAAAAAATTGGTGGATATTAATAAAAGCAAAGTAGATAGAGCAATCAATGCATTCGATCATAGTGTTACGAACAAAAAAAAAGTTTAATGAATACTGTGTTTAATTGCCTGAAAATATTTATAACTTTTAAACTTCATTTGGGAAATTAGGTGGCCATAAATATAAAAAAATGTTTAACAAATGGTATTCACCTTATTGGACAGCATCAATTTTTAAGATTAGAGGTATTTAAAACACAGTGACATGTGTACTAGAAGAGTATCTAATTATCCAACTCACAGGTGGAAACTGCATGGAAGAGCTTTTATGTACATGTTTTCCAAATACCTATCTTATAGAAAAAGTATTAAAATCAAATGTTGCTAGAGTATATAATTCGTTGATAAACAAAAATAAAATACAGTAATATTTAATAATTTACATATAAATTTTAAATAATCTTTGACCACGTATTTTTTCTTGATAAGCGGAAATAAAATGAAGTCATTGGTGCCAAGTCAGGGCTGTATGTCGGTTGACCCATTAATTCGCATTATCATGGTCCGCAACGACTCGTATTCTCTTGTTCGTTTTTCCAATTTCTCCGAAGACATCAGGCAAATAAATTGTGGTGTACCACTCAGAATTGATCGTCCTACGTTGCTCAGGCGGAATAGTCGCCATATAACCAGTTTTGTCGAAGTGTTTCTTCCACGAACAACTTTCGTTAGATTTGGCTCATCTTTGAAGACCCACACGGTCGATTGCTGTTTTGTTTCGGGCTCATAGGCATAGATCCATGATTCGTCACCTGTGACGATCTAATAAACGTCTTCTGAGGCGATTGTATTTTTTCAAAATTTCCTTGCACCAATCGACACGTGCCTTTTTTTGAGCGATTGTCAAATTGTGCTGAATCCAACGAGATCAAACCCCTTTCACGCAATATCGAATGTATGCTGGTGGAAGAAATGCCCAAGGATGGCTCTATCACACGGTATGTCATATGACGATCTTGCATTATCAGTCCACGCACGGCATCAATGTTCCCTGGCACAATGGCCGTTATTGGACGACCTTCGTCTTTGTGCGAGTGCTTCATCGGCATACAATGATTTAAGATTATCGATACACACTTGTCGTGATAAACCACGTCAAAATTTGTGAAAAATTATCGCACGAAAATGTTCACGAGTTAATTCCATCTTTTTTTTGCCAAATTGATTTTATCAAGTCACTTTAAACAACACAAATGATGGTCGTACTTCAAAACGTTCTGAGTACGTTTATGCTAAAAAATGTAATACCTCTCATACCTCGTTATACGGCATAGATGCGTTCCAAAAAATTTGGCCGTGAACCGTATAACGAATTGCTTATTTTCATACAAACCCATACAAAACGCAGAGGATCGGTTCTATTTAATAACACTAAATATAGTTTCATTTCAAATAGCACATTTAACTAATTTTATGCAAAACGGAGATGAATCATATAAATTTATTTATAAAACGGAACATTACAAATATTTTATATAAGTGTTAAGAAAACATGAGTAACTAAATGTGTAGAAAGAAGTTCTTATTGCTCTTGAACTTGGGCTTAAAAAAATTACTTAATCGTTGTTGCTTGTATGCGTGTTTTAGGTTCTCCTGAAGTTGTTTGTATATAAAATAGTTATTTATTGATAATGCAACTTGGTCACTACGTTCTTCTTTCGAATCATTATCAATAAGAACTCAAATGCCTGTTCAAAAAAAGAAAGAGTTTGTTTAATCGTTTTTGTAGTTCATTTTTAAATAGACTCTGGTATTTCCTCACTGTGTGATGGTTGGAAAGAATCAAGTTGCATTACCTCTTCAGTAGTAAGAGGACTTCCTTGAGATCGCAGCAAATCAATTAAATCATTTTCTTCTAAATTGTAAAAGCCAACATCATTGGCCATTCCCAAAATACTTTGGCAAATGACAGGCACAGAATCAGCGTCGGAAATTAATAACTTAGATGCTAGAGCACATTCCGGCCATTAATTTCTCCAAACTTTGTTCAAATTTTCCGATATAATCCGTTCCAAGCTTCGCCGATATTTACTTCAGATTTTATATCATTACCTTTCCAAAAAGTTTTTGCTGTAGTTTTCTCTTTAACATCAGTTTCGACAGTCAACTCCTGGAATACCTTGGGCAAATAAAATGCCGTAAATGTTCACCCTGTGTGGGTTGAAATAGAGCTGTGGTATTTTTTTGGGGGAATAATGAACCCAATTTATTACGAAATGCAGAAGTACACATTTTAGGCTGGGTTTAAAACATTAATTTGAATCTGCCTTCTCTAATTGCTGTTACTAAACCAGGGACATCTGAACAATGAACAAACTCATCGACGTCCGAAAAGAATGGAAGTAAGTTTTTCTCTCTGTTAGTATGCGGTAGTATGGTAGCATGTTTCTTGGGTTAAAAGGTTTTTTGCTTTAATCAAGAAGCTAGAATTTCAGAGGCTTTTTTAGAGAGTCCATGGTATCTCACTCAATCATAACCTTCTTCTGATTAAATGGCTGCCGTTCAGAAGAAATATCTAAATGAAAGTTATCTGAGCCACTTGCAATACTTAGTGAAGTATAATTTTGTCGTAATTCGTGATAATTTTCTGTAGATGTTGATTGTTGTGCTTCTAAATCATCACTAAGTTACAGGACTGCTCGGATAATGGACAACAAGTAAGGATAAATGTACTTAGACTGGTTTGTTAATGCCTGTTACTCAAAAATAACAATCATCATGGATCCGAAGGTTCCTACCAGATCATTTCTGTTTGCCCACAACCTAAAATACTCTTAACAGTTGAAACATGTAGTATTAGGAATCCAGTACTTACCACGGGATAGATTGATTTTACACGTGTTTCTTATCGCAGCCATTGCACAATTTTGGCAAATGTGTCAAAGTAACACAGTTTTCAATAAAAAACAAATGTTTGCACAGAAAAATTAAATGTTTCGGGTTAAATGATTTACATTTTTAGTGGAACTGAACTTTTACTTTTTTGTCGTTTTGCAATTTTAAAAAAAGGGGAAAAAATCACTTGTACTATTCTCGTTCGTTGACACTTGTTGAAAGACAAAAAACGATCAATGAACGCCTTTATACACTACATATTTTTCTATAATTTACTGGCAGGTACTTATGAAATTTTAATTTATGTTCGTTCATTTGGCATCATTTATTAGTTTGATTACAATTCGTGCGTGATTCAAATTTTTCAGAACCAGATAATGACCACTCATCATTGAGCGTGAAATCTCTGTAAAAAACTCATCCGTTCCAGGTAGCCAACGAAAAAACACAAATCAATAAAAAAGTGCACTTCCCTATTTTCCCTTTTATTGACTTGAACGGAATAGCTATGATAAAAGAACAAGAAGAGCAATTCCGCATTCATGCACATTTTTGACCGTTTATTATTTTGCTCCGTAAAATTTCCTTTTTATTTTTTTTTAGATTTTGAGAATCATAAAAATGTCATCAACGTTATGTCCAAAGAATTTTGTACATATCTCGACCAAATTTTGAAATTCATACCTCTACTTAATTGTAAAAAAAAACGAAACGCGTTACTCGATATACATGATCTATGTTTCATTTTGTTCATAGGCTTTGTAACTTTACGTGAAAATAATAGATTTTGGCACTTTTCTCCATTTGAATTTTTCATGATTTTTTAATATACAAAATTTTATAGTTTTTTTTACGTAGAATCAAAAAAAGGCGAAAAATCTGTTATCACCGAACTTAGCATAACTCATTCAATTTCCAATCTATTTTTATGTACCTAGAAAGCTACTTTAATATGATATATAACAATGCTAATAAAAAGCACAATTTTCTCTAACCGTCAACTTTGAGCGTGAAGAAAAGTCAAATGTGTAATAGAATTCCAAACAACACAGAAAAAGTTCCATTTTGTTTCCTTGTGTGATAAACTACCAAAAAATGTATACTATAGAAAAATTAAGGCATTCCAATAGGCGAAAGATCAGAAACTTAGGATACACTTGACCTACACTACTGCATATACCTAAAAAAGAGGTGAACTGTTAACATTCATTGGTAAGAGTTGGAGAGAACATATAAAATATAAAATTTAATAATGAAAAACATTAAACCGAGTAAAACCGCATAGTATCTTATTTTAAGGCACATTAAGAAATACGAAACTTCCACACGGCAGCTTATCCTCCGAAAGAGAAAGACAATGTTAAAGAGAGAGAGAGAGAGAGAGAAAGAGAGAGAGAGACAAATGCCTCCAAATCGAAAATACTTAACAAGACTCCATTATTGAAACAAGTGGGAGAAGGCCCTCACCACGTCCTCTGAGCCATGGTCCATTAGAAATTAATAAACGTCCTAGTTAATACATTTTGTAAATATCAACTACCTTTTAAGGCACATCAAAAAAAACATACACAGCATCGTAGTTACCGAAAAATGGGACCCCACCCTTTGCACCGTGATTACTCTATCAAGAAAAAGAGAGACAAATGTTTCCAAACAACAAAACATTTACACGAGACTATCATTGAAACAATAGGGAGAGCTCTCTCGCCACCCGAGTGGGAGAATACCATAGCCAACGTTTATGGCAAGGATTTTTATTCCCTCCTATAACAAAGCTAATACAAATAATTTACCTTTGACTTTCTTCAATGGATTTTCTATATCCATAAAAAGGGTTCTTATTGTACTTTTTCACAAGAAAACTGCAGAAAAATATCTTTATCTGCGTCAGTCTAGATAAAATCTAAACAATCGCCGTGTTAGCGGAAAAGTCAAAAGAATTTGTTTAATAACAGAATAACTTACCGACACACTGCACCCTTCAAAAGGCCACAAAGAATTTTAAGAATTAGTTACACTCAAATTATGTACTTTCTTGCAAATCAACAACAGTGCAACAAATTTTCACACTTACAAAATCACAATTCTAAAGACAGGGTTCATCAAAGCAATGTCACAAACCACACGATCACGTACAAAACACAGAAAAATTTATGACGAACACACCTAAAACGTAACCTCTTTTAATTTCATATGATGTATGATTAAATATGGAGCGAGGTCATCGCTTCAGCGATCGTCAATTTTCTGAGCCTTTCTTTGAAATCGTCATAATCAACATGTTGCTTGTGTGTGTGTTCAGAAGTGTTCAAGTCAGTGTTTTAGTATTTGCGTTTTAGGGTTATACATGTTCATGTGTTTAGATCTAATGAACCCTATTTTTGCTGTCTGATTAAAAATCCATTATCCTCATGATGTGTGTGTTGTATTTCAGCCAATTTCTGTTTGATTGATTTCGTCAGAGTTTTGAGCCTTTAGAATTTTTCCGTCAATATGGTGCTTGTGTTTCTGTTCTTTGAAATTTTCCATTCAAAAACATTATTTTCAAGTTTACTAAATATGATTCATTCACGCATAATAAGTTACAGGATATGAACATGACATAAACAACAACAAAACGTATTTTTCTAAAACAAGAACCCAATCCAAGCAATTTAAACTTAAGTGGAATTAAAGTAAAATTATTTAGACAACATTTAAGCTATAAACACACAATAGAGGAAACCCTTCTAAAGGAACAAAATAAAGACGACAAAAATCTTAAAACTGAAATTTAATAGCATAAAATTAACGTTAACGTTGCTTGCTTACATACATACTTGTTACATTACAATCATTACTTTATAACGAAAAAACTTACAACATCATGTGGTATATATAAAGACGAAAGAGGTGAAACATAGATAAAATCAGTAATGAAAATAATTTAAAGGTGTATGTACTAGGTTTTTTGGAACTTATTTTTCATTAAACCCTTAAGAAATATGACAAATTTGAAGCAAAAGTTATAGGTATACAAAATTATAACAAGAATCTTTGAAACTAATCACAAAGGTAAGACATAATGGCGGTTAATCGTGAAAAGCCCAACTCTATATATATTTATATATATACTGCGATGATTCCAACAAGATAGTGGATCGTCTAAACCTTCTGTTGCCATCACAAAGCGCTGGCAATACGAATCATAACAAATAGTATCTAAAAGTAGGGAACTAAATGAATCGAATATATGCGGAAAATCTATTAATCGCAACATGAGCGTAGACAGGTTTGGTCACTTTTCTAATACTGTGCTGTTTTATTAAGGAGCAATGTTACAGAATTATTTGGAACTACCATGGACTGGAATAACAACATTGATATCCAAAATAAAAATTTTTGCACGGCGGTGCTGCAGAAACAGTTGCAGTCAACAAAACTTACTTTAAAATATACGTATATCCACAATTCACATGAAATATTAAGAAGCGGATTTAATAAGAAAATTAATAATGTCAGAGAAGAAATAGCAAACTTCAATAAGCATCTTAGAGACATTTATTTATTTATAACATTAAAAAATTGAAAGAAGATCTATATTAAACGACCTACATGCCCAATCGAGAAAACATTTTCAACGACGATCTGTGGAAATGAAGGAATTTATGACTTATGGCAAGCTGGCATAGTTGAAATGGAATATTATTCAACACCTAATAGAGGATATAAATATATGCTAACTGTTATTGACACTTTCTCAAAATATGCTTGGCTTGAAGCAACTAAAAAAATGCTACTGATATGACTGCAGAATTTCAAAGATTATAAAACGTAGGATGTTTACCCAATAATTTACAGACTGATGAAGGGAAAATAATTTTTTAAGGAGCAAGTCGGACAAATTATAAAAACATGTTGAATCAATCACTACTCAATTGTTGAACGTTTGACCAGAACGTTAAAGGCCAAGATGTGGAAATAATTTAGCTTCAACGGTAAGAACCATATGTATAATGATTAGAACAAGTTGGTGGGCAATAATAACAGTAAAGACCATAGAACAAGTAAAATCGCTCCGTTCGAGTTTGTATTATTTCTTAGGGGTTGGCATATTCAGGTTCAATAACATCTTCTCTATTTGTGTTTGTGTAAAATCACATTCCTGTTATAGGTGCAACAAGTTGTTTTAGATACTAATATTTCGGTTGACATAACGACTTTGAGTACAGATAAACTAAGCATAACATTTGCCATTCCACAATTAGAAGGGCCCTCTGGGAGAGCTTAATGGAATTAAGAAAAAGGGAACTGTGCTTTGTTTTAAGCGAATTTTAATGCCCGAAATGCGTTTTAGCTTAGCGAGGAGTAAAAAAGCAGCATCTATTTCAAAAGTATTAAATGAAACTTAAATTGCTCAATAAAAAGCTTTAAATATATTGTTATTAAACATGACAAACGACCAACAGAGATACAAAATATAATAAAACAAATATGAGCACTACAGCTGATTTCTACTGAATATTCCACTCTTATCTAAATTCCCAACCACAAAACCCTCATTCAAAAATGCCGCATAAGAAAAATTAAAGAAACTTTACACCAAAAAAAAGAAGCAGATAACAATGAAACAAAAAATATAAAATTCATTACTTTATTTATATTATTTACATAAAAAAAGAAATCTCAATATGGATTTAAAATTAACATTTAACAACACTGTGCGACAGCCACAATCGGTTTGGGATGAAACCACCGGGGAAAGTTATATCGGTCAAAAAAAGGTCATACGTGTCCCAGCGTTTCGTTGGGTCTCATCTAGGAATCGAGATATATCGATTTGAAGTTAGTAAGTATCGTATAGGGGAATTTGAATACATGAGAAACGCGTGTATCGATTTTCATGATTTATGTCTCATTTTGGTCATAGGTTATGTGACTTTACGTGAAAGTAATAGGACTTGACACTTTTTACCGTTTTTGATTTTTTATGAATTAAAAAAAAAATTTTAATTTTTAGGCAAAAATAATTTTTTTTTTCATACATTTATTTATAATTGCGAATCTGTTGCTTAAGTAGGAAAACGGTTTAAGAACAGATTAGAGGAATTGTAATTCTTAATTTTTCTAAATTTGTTTCAGCCAAATCGGACGAGTGGTTCTCGAGTTATGTCAAACAAAAGAGCCTAAAACGTGACAAATTCCCCTATACGATACTTACTAACTTCAAATCGATATATCTCGATTCCTAGATGAGACCCAGCGAAACGCTGGAACACGTATGACTTTTTTTTTACCAATATAACTTTCCCCGGTGGTTTCATTCCAAACCGATCACTGACCCTTACCATTTGTCGCAGAGTGCAATCGATCGATACACAAGGGAGCAAGATATTTGTTGTTTAAGAATTCAATGTTGTTTTAAGGTAATTTAATCTGAATCCAAATCTTCTCTTAGTTTTTTCTATCAGCTCAACTCTTCGCCATATACCGTTATGTCCAAAAGTAGGGCATTTAGACTACAAATATTTAAATAACTTGAAAACGGTTCACCATGTGCAGTTAAAAAAAAAACTAAAACTCGTCAACAAAATTGTCTTTATTCCATGCCTACATTGTTTTTCATTTGGCCTAGTAGTTTTAGATGTATCGTTGAAGTTAAAAAAAATATTCTTTAAAAGTTCATAAAAAAATGCGATACAAATTACAGTGTTGGTTAAAATCATTTAGTTGAGTATATTTTGAATTAAATGATTTTTATTTCATTGAAATTGGTGAACAAAAATAATTGTTGATTTTATCAACAATTTACTGAGAAAACTGAATTGACAAGAATCTCGATTTAAATACAGAAATATTTTTATAAATATGCGTGTGTTTGCTGCTGTTCTATTTAATGCCATCGAAAATGCCAGTCTTCATTTTCTCACAATTTAAATTTTGGAACTGATATATTTAAAAACAATCACCGTCCTTGGTGAGAGCATTGACAAATTGTTTCATTACGTCTAGCTTGATTTGGAGAGGTGGCAGTATTATGCGATTCCCAGGCACAAGTGGCTCCTTAACTATATTCAGCTTTCCTAGAACCAGAGCTTCCCTTGTAGGCCAGTCTTTTTTAATGCAGTATTGAGATCTTGCTCAGCTATCCAATAAACAAATAAAACACGGATATTTTGTGTAGTCTCCTTGTTGGCCTAGAATAAAATTGACGGTGTACTTAATTTTATATATAACCGAGGCAATAGTTGAATATTCTTCTGTAGCTTTAGTTGAATGTGCAATCGGTAATGAACCCAATTTATTACCCTTATGCAGAAGTACATATTTTATTTTGCGTTTAAAACAATCTATAAATTGTCGTCATTCATTTGAATCATACTTCTCTAATCCAATCGCTACACCAGGAACATCTGAACAATATACAAACTCAGATAAAGACCTTTTCCCATTGCTATCGGTTCCATTGTATTGTTATGTCTCTCCGCCTCATCAAGTTGATTTTTTGCACTTTTTGCAGAATTCACTGCTTTAGCAATGGCAGCTCCTCCACCTGCTAGACTGCCAAGAGCTGCTATTATCGGTATAAGAGGTATTACAGCTTTCGACTTTTTACCTTTAAATGAGTTTTGAATTGATTTGCGTGCAATCTGAATAGCACACGCAATATCTTGGGGTTTTTTCTTTTTTAAAATTTTTGTGGCGGCCTTTACTGCTGTGCTAAAACGTTTAGTGCCACCACCACCACCACCTTTCCTTTTTTGAATTCCTATACCGAATTTTACTTTAGCTTTCATAGCGTTAGTCACCAAATATGCGTTAGCTCTTTCTCCGATATTAGTATCTTTATCCAAAACTCGTTTCCACGCTCTATTTTCAAGTATTTTATCATCTTGATGTCTTGAGTACAAGTCTTTGTTTTTCGAGTATGCTATATCGTGTTCTCTTCAAGCTGCATCTAATGGATTTATTCCCTTGTCTCCTCTATTCAAATGGGTTTGAAGTTTTGTTCCAGGTCCACAAAATTGATAACCGGGCAAATGAAAATCAAATGGTAGTTTATTTATAACTTGATTTAGTAATCCTCCTCCAAAGTTTTACGATTAATATTTTTAGCATAAACTAACACCATTTTATAAGAAAAAATGTGAGATAATGAGGCTCCACTTTAAGACATTGACTATATATATATATATATATAATACTAATAATGCATGCTAATAAATCTATAGGTAATCATTATTTTATTATCAGTTCTAGCAATGCGTTTAATAAAGCAAGATAAGAGTATAGAAGTGAGAAACGTGTATTTCTCAACCAATACTATTTGCAGAACAAGACATAGCTCCTTGCTACCTAATTCTATTCGTGCTCTAATTGTGGATCCGTCCAATTGTGGAAAGACTAATGTGATGATTGGATTGATTGAAAGTCCAAACGGACTTAAATTTGAAATTCTATACATCTACTCTAAATCCTTATTTTAACCCAACTATGAATATTTAAAAAATTTCACATTTTCGGATAATGAGTCTGTTATACAACCTGAAAAGATTAAAAATAGTTCAATTATGGTATTTGATGACGTTGCGTGTGAGAAGCAGAATAATATACGAGACTATTTTTGCATGGGAAGACATACAAATGTGGATTCATTTTACTTATGTCAAACTTATACACGAATTCAAAAACATTTAATTCGAGATAATGCTAATATTATAATCATGTTTAAACAAGATGAAATGAATATGAAGCACGTTTATAGCGATCATGTTGGAACAGATATGAGTTTGGAAACATTTCACGAAATATGCCGAGAATGTTGGAGCGATAAATTTGGATTTCTAATGATTAATAAAGATGGTGAATTGAATGAGGGGAGCTATAGAAAGCAATTTAATACATTCATAACAATATAAAACTGTTTGAATAGTATATACATATATTAGTACAGCACTACCCTTTTAAACTGTTGGATCGAGAATTACACTGATACCTGTTAGCTGTTACCTGTTAGCTGATACCTGTTAGCTGATACCTCATTATCAAGTTGCAATAAATCATGACGATTGAAAAAGTGTTAACAGAGTTGATAAAGACGAGGAAAGAATTGAGAAAAAAATCTAAAAGCATAAAAATGGGTGAAGCAGATACTCTAAATCAATTGGAGGAGACATTCAAACCTATAACACAACCAATAAAACAATTCATTAGCGAAAGTAAGAAAGTTCCATTGAAGCGTCACAATAGAAAATTGAATAATGCAGATAAATTTATTCCCAACATGATGTTAAAGAGATCGATAGAAGATGATTCCTATGATGATATGAAGAAAAAAAGGTTGAGAAAAGTTGATGGCAATCATGATGTTGAATATAATGATATGTTTAATAAATCATTGATAAAGAACGAAACAAGTACTCCCAAAAGATTAGAAAAAGATGAGTCAAACGATGAATTTTTCTCTGAACACAATTTCCCACAAGCCAATAATGATGATTATGATGATACATCAAACATAATGAATTTAACGGAGTTGGCAAGAAAAAACAAATTAGATACAAACAATGGAGCACACAACAATGAGTATAGCGGTGAATGGATGTTTGGGGATAGCCTTTTAAAGTTAAGTGAAGATAAAGTTAAAATCGGGAATGAGAATTGGGCTCTCACTACAGGACTATTCGAATTATTGTTCGTTATTAAACCTCAAAATTATGATGAAACTGATTTAGTTATCTATAAAAATATATTGCGGAAAACTAATGCATACAGACGAGATTATAAGTCTGATGGTCAGAAAAAGGGTTCACGAGGCTATAGATATAAAAAAAATATAACCAAACTGTTGAATGTTAATAAGAGCAAAGCATTATCGAATGATTCTAAATCTAAACATAAAGGAGTCGGTATGATGAAATTAAATCCATACAAAACAAACTATTTATATTGGGATGATCCGAATGAGCTAGTAGATCGTCTCAGACTGTTGATCGCATCGCAAGCAGCCGGACACACTAATCATAATAACGAAATCGTATCGATTATTGAAGAGTTACGAGAAGCTGATATAATTATATAGCCGAATGAGATTATGTCTGTAGACAAATTTGGTCACTTTAGTAACTATAAGAAGGAGGCACTAAGGAAGGATGTGCCTAAATGGTTTGGCTTTACTCTGGACAAAGATAAAAACATTGATTTCCAAAACAAAAGGATCAAGAACATCAGAACTCCACTCGAAGAAACGGATGCGGTTAACAAATCTTTTCTTTTTACACAAATCAGCAACGAGCAAAAAATATTAAAGATCGGGATAAACTTGGAGATTATTCGTCTTAGAGAGGAGCTTTCAACATTTAAATTACAAACTAAAAATATTATCAGCAGGGAGCAAAAAATATTAAAGAACGGGATAAACTTGGAGATTATTCGTCTTAGAGAGGAGCTATCAACATTGAGATCACAAATTAAAAATATTCTTGAGGTGCTAAAAAAAACATGGATGAAAAACGAATGCTTGTGAACGAATTACATAAACACGCTCGCAAACGATTTTTACGACGAAGAGTTGTGATGAAGGGTACAGATGACTTATGGCAAGCAGATTTAGTTGAAATGGGAGAGTTACTCGAGACAAAATAAAGGATATCGATATCTCTTAACAGTCATCGATACATTCTCAAAATTTGCTTGGATTCAACCACTTAAGACTAAAACATCTATAGATGTTGTTGAAGCTACGAACAACATTTTAAAATGTGGACGAATACCAAAAAATCTGCAAACTGATGATGGCAAAGAATTCTTTAATAAACACTTTAATGATTTAATGAAAGCACATAAAATTAATCATTACTCTACATTCAGTGTTATGAAAGTATCCATTGTAGAACGATTTAATAGAACGCTAAAGGGTATGATGTGGAAAGAGTTCAGTTATAATGGGTCCTATTATTGGCTCGATAAGTCTAAGGATTTGATTAAAGAGTATAATAAAAAATATCATCGTACAATTAAAATGGCACCCACACAAGTTAATAAATCTAATGAGAAGAAATTGTTGGATACAGTTTAGTCATTTGAAAATTCATCAACCATCAAAATACTGTGTTGGTGATCATGTACGCATCAGCAAATACAAACATATTTTCGAAAAAGGATTTACCCCCAACTGGACAACTGAAATATTCAAAATCAACTCAATACAAAATACCTACCCCACCACATACACTTTAGAAGATTATCAAGGAAATCCAATTAAAAGAGGATTCTATAATGAGGAGCTTTCCCGTACTCGCTAACCAAACTCATACCTCGTTGAGAAAATTTTAAAAACTGTTGGAGATCGCGCGTTTGTCAAGTGGTTGGACTTTTCAAATGAACATAATTCTTGGATTAAGAAAAATGAAATAATGTAATAATAATAAATAAAGAAATAAATAATATAAATTGATTGTAAAAATCAAAATATTTGTTGATTTATTTATTTGATTGAATACAAATCCGAATCCGGACCTTAATTGCCGTAGATGTATTTTACACACTCTCGATTACTTTATTTTTGCTAGACCCACTCCTCCCTCCCTCACACCCCAATACACACCCCAATATCCCAAAAGTATTTTTTTTATTTTGTTCTTTTATTTAAATTTTTTTGTTGTACTATTTTGTTCTATATTAAATTTAGCTAGCTTTCCGGCTGGCGATGTCTTCTCCAGCTTATACTTTCCACTTCCAAGCTCTTGAACATCATCATTACTCATAGCAGCATACGATTTAGACAAAAACACGACATTATCCTCCGTCTCCAACATTATTCTTTCTCCGTATCGTGTATTGATTCTCACCGCATGGAGAATTGCTATCGATGTATTCTCCTCAACATCCTTTAAATGAAGGATTTCCTTATTTTGCTGGTGTGCTTCAATGAGCTTTAGGAATGTTACCATTATGCTTGATGTTTAATTTCAAACTTTTCATAGAAGTGAGACCCCTTTTTATATACGCGTCTCTTCAACACTTTAACGCGATAAAACAAACGTTTGTGGGAAAACGAAAACAACAACTTTTATGATAAAAGTCAAAACCACAAAAATAACTAAATCCTCAAATTTTGTATGCTTATTGGAGCCACAACCAAAGTTCATAGCAATTTTTGTGTAGTTTAATACGATTTTTCTTTTTATCGAAAATATTTTTCATTGGATGCAAGCAACAAAGTTTTATATTTTCTCATCAAATCATCAATTTTTCTACCTCTCATCTGGAAGACACACTCGCAGACATCCGGTTCAAGGACATTATCGTCAAGTGCGTAGATGCATCCGGAATAATGTTCATCATATTCTGTCTTGATTAAGCGTCTTCCTTCATGTTCATCCATTAATTTGATATATGCTATCATTTTTTTCGTGTGAAACTCAAAAATGCGGTTTTCATATTCCTTAATAAACGTAATTAGTTCTTTTTTATCTATTGCCGAAGACATATAAATATGGAATACTTAATGTTTTTTTAGTTAGAACTATAAACCCCTTCAACGTGAAAGAAAGCAGACTAGTAAACATTTTAATAATCGTGGAATTTGTATGCAAATTCTGTAATCAGTCTTTCTCTAATACAACGACTTTAAATAAACATATCAAATACATTGCGAGTTATGCAACAAACTTTTCCTTAGTGTTGGGAACGCGAAGGAACATATGTCTCAGTGTACAGTTTTTTGTTCGACATGTAATGAACATGTACCGAATAAATATTACTCATATCATAAGAGGACCAATGGACATAGGATTAAGGAGACAGCAATTTGTTTAAGTGAAAAGGTGCAGCTCCGAATGAGCGCCTTTAATGAACGTATAGATAGCTATACATATACGAATGTTGTAACTGAATAATACTACCTGAAGAGTTTTTTAAAGAAGCTGAAGAGTGCATTGTCAAGCATTTAACATTCAAGCATTTAACATTCAAGTTCAATATGGAGTTGGAATGTGATTATATGGAAATCGTATCATCCACTGCTGATTCGGCAGAGAGTCAATAAGATATGAGTATAAATCATATCACTAAAATGTGTTTGACTACTTTGGGTGACGATCTGCAGGAGCTGTATGAAATGGATGCTAAAGATATTTGTATAAAAATGTCTGAATTCCAAGATCGTGATAGCGGATGGAGCCTTACACGCATCAATTGTTTGAAAATAAACATCAACCAAGCGTCAGTTTTCCGTGGAAGTACATACATCTCTTTACCATCCGCTTTAACAAAAAAAATCTGCTACATTTCTAAACATATTAAATCATGATGATTATTGCTTCAAGTGGTGTGTAATTGCATGTTTACTGAAAATTTCATCACTTTCAATTAATGAAATGCGTAAGCCAGAAACGTATAAAATTGCTGACATATCATCAAATGTGATACAATTAGATGACATTGCACTGAACTTTTCAACAATGAGCTTTCCATTGAAGCTAAAAGACATAAAAATCTTTGAGCAAAATAATGAAATTAGTGTAAATATATTTGGCTATGATGATGGGAGAATCGTTGGTCCATACTATCTTACAAAAGACGAAAAAGCTATCCACATAAATCTATTGCTGCTAACTAAAGGAGGTAGATCACACTACATTCTTATACGAGACATGTCCAGGTGAGATTAAAAAATTAAGATTCAATTAAAATAGTTTCACAATTTATTTATTATTTCTTTTTTAGATTTGCGCGATCGAGTTTAACCAAACATGTCAACAAAATATTCATCTGTAATTCGTGTTTACATTTCACGCACAACGAAGGACTTTTTGAGGTACATAAACTTACTTGTAGAAAAAGAGTTAGTTATATGCCTAAGCCTGAGAAAGTGTTTATAAGCTACTCCAATTATTATAAGGAACTAGAGGTCCCATTCACTATCTACGCAAATTTTGAGTGTATATTAGAATAGGTAGAAGATAGAATAACCTCAAAAACTTGTAATGTACAAAAACATGTTCCATACGCATTTAGTTACTACATTAAATGTAGTTTTAATGATGAATTAGATGTATTTAGAATACATTGCGGCGTTGATTCGCCTAAAGTTTTTGTAGAAAATTTAATTAAGGATGGTAAAGATATATACCACAAATATTTAAATAAAATAGTTCCAATGAAGTTGAGTGAGGAAGAAGAAAATATGTTTCAAAATGCTACAAATTGTTTTATCTGTGGTAATGTATTAGAGTCGGATAGAGTACGAGATCATTGTCATTTTACAGGAAAATATAGGGGGGCTGCACATAATGCCTGTAATTTAAATTATAAAACTTCCAGCTTTATTCCTATTTTCTTTCATAATTTTTCGGCATATGATTCTCATCTTTTTATCAATGAGTTATCAGAAGACAAGCATGAGGTGAAATAAAAGTAATTCCTCTCAATAAAGAATTATATATATCATTATCGAAATTTATTCGAGTAGAGGATAAAGAGATTTTGGAGCTTCGTTTCCTAGACTCTTACAGGTTTATGGCGTCTAGTTTAGATAAACCAGCTAGCAATTTGTATGCAGAAAACTTTCATATTATTCGAAAGAATTTTGTTGATGATGTCAATTTTAATTTAATGAGGAAAAAGGGTGTGTTCCCTTATTCATACATTGATTCGGAAGCTCGATTGAATGAGAAAGAACTTCCAGCTCGGGAGCATTTTTTCAACTCGTTAACGAACAAAGAGTGTTTCATCGCTGATTATGAACATGCAAAAAATGTTTGGGAAACGTTTAAATGCGATAATCTTTTGGATTACATGAAACTGTACTTAAAAACCGATGTTCTCTTGCTGACAGACATTTTTCAGAATTTTAGAAAAATTTGCAAAAGTATTTATAAGCTTGATCCATGTCAATTTTTCACAGTCCCTGGCTTATCCTGGGATTCGTCGCATTAAATTAGAGCTACTCACAGATCTTGATATCTATAATTTTATATCGAATGGCATAAGAGGAGGACTTGTGCAATGTGTAAGAAGATATTCCAAAGCGAATAATAAATATTTAGAGGACTATGACATTAATAAGCCTTCAAAGTATCTAATGTATTTGGATGCGAATAATTTGTATGGCTGGGCAATGTCAAGTTATCTTTCATATGGAGGCTTTGAGTGGATTGATGATCAATCAAATGAATTTCTAAACTTTGATGTAAACGAAATATCTGACACATCGCCAACAGGATACATTTTGGAAGTTGATTTAGATTACCCCATCAGTCTCCACAATGAGCAAAACGATCTTCCATTTTGTCCACAATCCAAAAAATTTGGAGGATCGAAATGGTTCAAACTAATTGCCGATTTGCATTGTAGAACAAGATATGCTATACACTATAGAAATCTGAAGCAATGTTTAGAATATGGCCTTATTTTGACGAAAGTACATAGAATATTAAAATTTAATCAATCGGATTGGTTGAAAAAGTATATAGATTTAAATACTTATCATAGAACTTTAGCAAAGAATGCATTTGAGAAAGATTTTTTTAAATTGCTCAACAAAGCAGTCTACGGCAAGACTATGGAAAACGTTGATAAGCGTAAAGATATTAAAATTGTTTCACAGTAGGAAACATTTAGGTGTTAGAGCGTTAACTGTAAAACCTAACTTTCATAGTATAACAAAATTTTCTGAAAACTTGTTTGCCATACAATTAGATCGCGTTTCTAGTCAATATAATAAGCCAATGTATTTAGGATTTGTGGTGCTAGAGTTATCCAAATGGAAAATGTATGATTTCCATTATAGATATATGAAACCCAAATTTGGAGATAATATATCAATATACTATATGGATACTGATTCCTTTGTATACACAATTCGGACATTAGACTTTTACAATGATATTCGTAATGATATCTCCAAGGAGTTTGATACATCGGAATATCCTCAAGATAATTTTTTAAATTTCCCTCCTTAATAAAAAAGTTTTAGGTAAAATGATAGATGAAAATAATGGTAATATTATGAAAGAATTTGTAGGTCGTCGATCCAAAATGTATTCAATTAATACTGAAAACTGCAAGGAAATTAAAAAATCTAAAGGTGTAAAAAGGCGTGCGTTAGATAAACTTTCAATAACAGATTATAGAAATTGTTTGCTTAATTAATAAAAGTTGAATAAAATAGTTTTAAGCTTTGCTGATGATAAAATATTTATTAGAGCAGATGGGATAAATACTTACGCTTGGGGTCATTACAAACTTTCAGGATATGATAATTTTTATAGCCCAGATGATGATAAAATGTTTTTTCATCACAATATTAATTGTAACACTACCAATAATAATAATAATTCTAATAATGAAAATGATGTGAATAATGTTATTTATTCTAATTTTGCTAATGATTGTAATAACTCTAATTTAACTCTAGTTTAAATGATTCTGATGATGTTTATTTTATGGATTTAGATTACTAAGAAAATATTATTAAATAAATTTATAATGTTATTGTAAAACCTCCTCCTCATCCCCCCTTCCACCATAAATAAAAGAGAAGAAAAAATATATTTTTAATGAAAAAATTAGTGTTTTATTTGAAAATTTTTATGGAGCAAAAGAGCATTCTGGAGAGCGCACCATTTTCCATTATGCTGCTTACAATGCTTAATATTAGGATACATTTTTTTAGTTTTTTAAATGAAGGTGACGATTTCGAGGTTTCTGTGTTGTGTATGCGAAATATTTCTATACAATTATCAAAAGTCCATAAAAGTTTTGTGTTGCCTCTCACACATACTGTTTTTCCAGAAGTATATCCAGTCTTCATCCCTTTCAAGATTGATAATGTGATATCACCCTGTTGACAGCGTAGTCCATGATGATTGTTTGACAACCAGACAATACTATTTTGCTGTTTTTGGTTTAATCCTTTTATGAGGTATGGTGGTTTAAATACAATTATTTTAAAAATCGTCTCATCAAAAACAATTGCTACTTCCTTCGGAACAAAATTGCAATCCTCTGCAATAAGTCCTTGTATATCGATAAAAGCATCGATCTCCATCTCAAACAATTTTTCGAACTAATCCCGTCAATGGTATATACTCAATATGCAGACGTATTTTCAGGAATATTACTTTTTGTCTCAAACCCAATCTTGACGTCGATTGGTCCGCTTGTCAGACCTTCGTTTTGATAACGAAGATCAACGACAATAACTGGAGCTTTAGTTACAAAATCTGTTGATGTGAATAGAGGTTGAGGCTCTTTCATGTAGTACATTTCTTCAAATTTAGCATACATCTCATAAAGAATCGCATAACGACCCTTTTCAATGATGAGGTCATCATACGGATATGATTCAGAGTTTAAATGTACTTTTATGTTGCTTAAATGAAAATCATCATATTGTCTCCTTTCTGTAAGACCATTAATAGAAAACGAGGGCGTTCTCTATTTGTAGCCAGCTTAACATTCCAAATGTGATTAGTTCCAAGTGTTAGTAAAGGATTATAATGACAGTCCCAACTACGGAATGCTAATGGTAATGTTGTTCCACTCTTGATAATCTTTATCATGCTTAGTTTACTCGAGTCCGATAGATGAACATGCGGAATTCTCCATGAAATATTTGTAATAGTTAATTTAGCTCCTTCAATGTTAGTTCCTCTTAGAAATCTATATCATTCTTGCAACGTAATAAAATAAGCTCATGCTTACAATTTAGCAAAATTTTATTAAATTCCTCAGCGAACCCCAATAATGTTTTCAATGGTATATAAAAGTTGAATAGTTCTTTTTTCACATCTATTTTCTCCCCGTTATTCCAACTTGCATTTTGCAACATATTACTCTCAACAGGATTCAAAGATACAAAGTTTTTTATAGTACTAGTCATCCCAAGTTATCGAGTGCGATCAATTTCAATTCCATTAACTTCATAGCGAATCTCATCAAAAAGACGTGGACCGATATTATTCAACATTTTAAAAGTAGTTACTGCAATGCTATCATTTCTGCCTTTTATATAACCTTCAACATATATATAGCTTTCGTATCTCATCATTGTTGTTAAAGGATTGTAGGTATGGGGAATATGTATGATAGTCTTTTTTTATAATGCTATCGTCCGACGCAGGTTTTTCTAAAACGTCAATAATTCCACTCATTTTAATTTTAGATTTAAAGATTGTAGAAAAATTTTATTTTGTAAAGATAAAACTTTATCTATTATTTTTGATCGTGAGTGATTGACTGTTGGTGTTAGAATGTGTGTTGGCGCATGTATCAAACTCTTTTTATTATAAATAATCATTGTACTATTGGTTTTAAGTGCATGCGAAGTGTAATTTCTTCTCCACGAAAATTTATCAAATGATTGTCCTGATCAAGTAAGCGTACTGTTATTGAACTTATATCTTTGCAGTTGAGTGGTAAATAGATTAAGTTTCTCGGAATCTCATCAATTTTATAGCCTGGCGGTACACTGATTCCAAATTCATGTAGCATATGAACAGGTGAATTATTCATATATGAATTTACCACAATATTGCATTCAATTCGTATCAGATTTATTTTAGAAATTTGTATTGGGACATTTCCTCGCTTCAAATCCCAACAATGATCCACTCGAATTTGATTTATCAAAATAAACTACATCATGCGATCTATTCAATATCACTTGCATTGTATTGTTATTAGCCTCTATATCTATAATCTTACTAGGATTACTCATTTCATAATGTTCAGATATTATTTCTGCAATATCATCTAATTCATATGATCCAATAGGTAACTCAATAACATCATCACCAATATGAAATAAATTTTTGTTGGCATCAACGTTGGGTATACTATTATATGCATGAAAATCGACAAGAGCACATTCATATTCTCCATTTAATTCGATGGGAGGAAAGTAGCAGGCTCTTAATTCTGATGTCTTCCCACTCAAAGATAGTGTAATTGCCATTTTGAATGCTAAGTGTTGAATGATTTGAAAAACTAATGAGAATGCTACTTACATCAAAGTGTTTGGCGGAAGAAAATTGATGGACGCATGGGTGGAAAGAGTGAGAGAGAGAGGGGTATGAAGGGAAAAAGCTGAAATGATTACAAAACAAAACAATGAATTTATGAATTTTTGTTGTCTTGCTTTCAATATAAATGATTAAACAACAAAACAAAATTTTTGGAAAACCACAACATTTGTTTTTTGTAAACATAAAACCATAATATTATTTTTACGTAAGTAACAATTGTTTAATCACAAAACAAAAATATTTTGAAAACCACAACACTTAATTGAAAGTAGGTGCGTGAGAAAATTCTTTTGAATAATATGAAAGTTCTAGATTATCATATTTTTGTATGAAATGATTAATCAACAAAACAACATTTTGCGAAACCACAATATTTGTTGTAAACATAAAATCGAAATGATATTTTTACTGAGGCGTGAAATGTTTAATCGGGAAACGAAATATTTTAATACCGTGTCATTTAATTACAATGTAATATTTTGTAAACCGCATAAGATAGTAGTGTCAAAAATTTTGTTATCTACAAAAAAATTTCACTATAGTAAGTATATAAAGAGGAACAATTTATGAAAAATTAAATAGTCTCTACTAAGCGAAGTATAAAAAAATGCAGTTCACTTACTTAACAAAAGAGGAGGAGGAGGAGATCGTTATCAGCTCCTTCAATATGGTTAGCGAGGCTGAGCTGATGCAAAAGCAGATTGAAGTTAACCAACTCCTTGATGCCATAAATTGTGATGTATGGGAGGCCATACGTGATTGCTAGTCGCAGGTGGTGATGGAATTTATTCCACCGAAGTACTGGGACAGTATGCGACTTACACCATACAGATTTAAGCACCACGGGGAGGCGTGAATGCAGGTTTTATGATTTTAAATACTTTGGAAGGGTTTAATTATATAAACCCAACATAAATAAAAATAAAAAATAATAAACTGAATTGAAATAAAAATAAAAGAAATAAAAAACTTGAGTAAAATGAGAATTTGAATTGAATTGGGGGTGGTGGGAAAGGGAAAAAGAGGGGGATGGTGGGAAAAAAGTGGAAGTGGTGGGGGGGGGGGGTATATAAAATTATTTTGTTGCAGCTTTTAGGCGTTTTTAAATATCAAATAATGGTGTTATCAATTTGAAATTAATATACCCAGCAAAAAACAAATTAGAGTCCAGAGTCGGCGCTTCCACCACCCGACATAATTGGATCTGCCACAGAGTCGGAGTTGACATCACCCGACATAATTGGATCTGCCACAGAGTCAGAGTTGTCACCAATCATCGTCATTGGAACTGACCCAGAGCCGGCGCCGCCACTAACCACCGTAAGATGGCGCAACAGTCTAGCATATACACAAACCAAATGCGCGTTGATGCGGTTTTCCGATCTGGCAACACTGGCATTTTTGCTCCACCGTACCTTTTGGCGCGAACACGAGAAAAGGTGGCAACTCTGAAAAGCAAAAGGAAGAAGAAGCGTTTGCACCATCATATCCCCCTACTTACGACAATTATGCCTGCATTTGTCATCTCCAGTGTAAACACATTCTTGTTGAGAAGGAATTGGTTTGTGTTTTCAAAAACGTTACTTGTTGGATGGTAACAATTATGAAAAGTCATTTTTAAGTTATAATACTCTATATGCAAATTGATTGGAAATACTTAATTACTAAGTGCAAGATCTACAATTTATTGGCGGAATACACACACTTTGATGTCAACAGAAAGAACATCTGTTCAACTCCATAGAAAATAAAAAACTCTAAAACTGGAGTGTGTTTGATCAATGTCTGGCAACAATTTGGGTTCCCTGGTAAAAAGTAATATACATGACTTTTCTAATTCAAAACATCATTGCAAACTCTCATTTAGCACCTGTTGTGGGCTATTATTATTTTTGACAGAAACGAACTTGGTGTTAGCCTTAGCTCGGCAACCATCTGCTTTAAAATGTTTCGCTAAAACACTTTATTTATGTTTAGCTCGTTTGTTTTATTTCGGTCTGTTGCTTTTACCCATTGAACAGGGATTAAACCGGCTCAAGACCTCTTGCTTCTATATTTAAATAGAAGACAAGTTTTTAACATAATGGCAAAGTGACATTGATTTGCGTGGGTGCACACTACTTTTATCATGATTTCGGGTCCGTGACAACCCTCTTCAGAAAACCTTGCTGCAATCAAGGTTTATGTATAGAAGGTTACGCCATCCCAGCCCCCTTCCCTTTTCTGTTTTTGACGTTTGTCACCAATGACGTCACGCAAACTTTGTTCCTATTGGCCAAAAATTTCGAGCTAACAGCTGATAATATTTGTGTATTCATAACAGTGGGACAATTGACTATTTTTGCCATCAATTTATTTATTAGCGAAAAACGAACAATTTTTTTATATTAAGTTAAAGTTTTATTTAATTTTTTTTTTTTTGGTATAAATATTTTTGGTAATGTCGGCATTTAATATTCTTAACCTAAAGTACATTCTGCACCGGAAAAACATTCTTTTTACATTTTCTTCAAGTTAAACACCTTCAGCTTCTTCTATGTGTTTTTTTAAATATTGATTCGTTAGCCACAATGTTTTTTAACTAAATGTTTCTAATCAAACAATAAAAATGTTACTTATACACATACTCACATATTTTTTACTGTTGGTTTTCATACATTTGCCCACTGCACACTTAATGTTTACGTTTCGATTTGTTGTTTTATTTCTTCACAAATCTGACAAAGTGATTTCAGCTGTAGGGTTGCCAACTCACTGCAATATGTACATTTTTCACATGAAATCTTAGCTTTGTTAACTAAAAGTAGGCAGACATAGAGCTGGCAACCCACTTCTTTTTGATGTTTGTCACCAACTACGTCACCTAACGGCAATTTTTGCTGATGGCGTAACCTTGTATTTATAAACCTTGGCTGCAATTGTTGAAAGTAAAACCGAACTCTATAAGGCCAGGCTCTCCCCAAACGAATGAGAACTACTGTTGTAAACCTTACTTTTCAAGTTTTCTTCACACAATTGCCCACGAAAATACAACTCACTCTTGCCACCACTAAAGAGACTCCACATCGACAGCCATCAAGAGATTTCTTTTACAAGGTGTGGGTGTTGTAAAAAGAGTGTATTTGACTATGTCAACTTGTTTAGCTCGTTTGTTTTATTTCGGTCTGTTGCTTTTACACATTGAACAGGGATTAAACCGGTTCAAGACCTCTTGCTTCTATATTTAAATAGAAGACAAGTTTTTAACATAATGGCAAAGTGACATTAATTTTCGTGGCTTCACACTACTTTTATCATTATTTCGGGTCCGTGACAACCCTCTTCAGAAAGCCTTGCTGCAATTGTTGAAAGTAAAACCGAACTATATAAGGCCAGGCTCTCCCCAAACGAATGAGTACTACTGATGTAAACCTTATTTTTAAAGTTTTCTTCACACAATTGAGAGAACTGAATGGGATGTTAAGGGACTTAAATAACTAGCACGTCTTGCGTCCGTACAATGATCAATGGCTTTGAAATTAATTAAATCATCAGTATATGACGTTCTGGCTAAATCTCGTTTTGCTTCTTGAAAATCAACACATTTCTCTTGTTTTTGCAGTGTTGGTTGAGATTTTAAACGATACATCTTTTAATAGTAGATTGAGCTCTTGATGTAATTGGGTGATTCTGGTAAATTACGTACCGTTTTAGAAGTAGAAGTTGTTTTTATATTGAAGTCTGAAGTGGTTATTTCAATAAATGAATTATATAAACACTTTTTAAAAAGACAGTCAGGAAAAGCTTTTTTTTCAAATTGTCAAAATACGATTCTTTCACGCATAATATGTTACAGAAAAAGCATAAGACATAAACAACACAAAAAAAGTATTTTTCTAAAATAAGAACCAAATCCGAACAATTAAAACTAAGGTGGAGTAAAATTATATAACATTTTCATGAAAACTAGTTTTATAAATAAGTTAGCAAATATATGTAATATGTTTAAGATTTAACCATTTCGACATTTAAATGAATTTAGAATTCGATTACTCTTTGAAGAGCTCTGTAAAGCTGCGCTATTTTTTGTCGTCACCTTTCAACAATAAAACTAATGTCATTTATATGTCGTTTTAAGTGTGGTATAAAAACAACAAAATTACAAATTTTAATCAATTTAGGTAATGCTCACTACTTTTTACATATTCATTTTAATTTTACAATCAACGAATTGTTTTTTTAAAATACTCTTGAATGAGAAACACAAGTCGAAAAGAATATCTGTATATTCTACGGAATGCAATATTTATCCAAATGTTTTTGAAATGGAACATAGAAACTATCTCTTTAAAAAAGCACGTCTGAAACCCCAATTTTCAATCGTTACTAGATTTTCTCGATAAATACTCGGAATTAGGATTTAAGTGGAATTTTCAGTAGAAGTGATTGATTTACTTTTGTAAGGGTCGACATCGCAATATATTTTCGTTCAATTTATTTCAATCATATTCCCATATTCCAAAACATTTAATTTGCGATAAAGCTAATTTCATAATAATGTTTTGACAAAATGAATATGCAACATACATATATGATCGCATTGGAAGCGATACATATGTCGAGAGTGTTGGAAAAGTAAACATGGATTCTTAGTTATAATTAAACAAGACGAAATTCGATTATGACGTTATGGAAAAGGTTTCGATGAATACATTCATATTTACTAATAAATCAACATTCGATTCTAACAGGCATCATTAAGTAAAACAGTCCATATTAAATAAACAACAAACCTGTTAAACCAAACCACCTAGCAGTTAAAATGACCAGACAAGCAGTTGAAGTGAACCTCCTTCCAGTTGAATTAAAAAGCCTACCAGTTGAAATTAACTGCGTACCAGTTGAAATAAACAGCCTAGCAGTCTATCTGTACACATCAGGTTTATTGGAACTTATTTTTCACAAAACTCCTAAGATATATGGCAAATTCGAAATATATAAAATTTCGATTAATAAAAACGAAACAAAATTGAAAAGTATACAAAATTATAAAAAGATTCTTTGAAACTAATCACAAAGGTAAGGCTTTATGACGGTTAATCGTGAAAATCCCACCAATTTTTATATACTGCGATGACCCCAACGGGTTAGTAGCACGTCTTAACCTTTTGTTGGCATCACAATGCGCCGGTAATACAAATCATTATAAATAGTATCCATAATTGGGGAATTAAAGGAATTTGTTATTACCGGAAAATCTTTTAATCGCAACATGAGCGTAGATAGGTTTGCTCTCTTTTCTAATAATAGTGCTGTTTTATTAAGGAGCAATGTTACAGAAGTATTTGCAATTACTATGTATTTAAATAATAATAAATCGATATACAAAATAAAAAATTTGGCACCGCCGTCAGTCGAAACAAATGCAGTGAACAAAATATACTTATTAACATATATCCTCAATTCACAAGAAATGTTAAGAAGCTAATGTAACAAAAAAATTAATAATGGCAGAGAAGAAATAGCAAACTTGAATTAGATTATTAAAGTTATTATAACGATAAAGATACAACCACCTCACGATCAAGAGTTTATTTATTTATAACATTAAAAAATGGAAAGAAGATCCATAGTAAACCAACTACATGCGCAAGTAAGAAAACATGCTCAACGACGATGTGTGGTAATGGAGAAAAGCTGATAGAGGATATAAATATATGTTAACTGTTATTGACACTTTTTCATAATTTACCTAGCATGAATCAACTAAAAATGCTTTGACTGCAGTATTTCAAAGAATATTAAACTTAGGACGTTTACTTAACAATTTACAGACTGATGGTGGGAAAAAGAATTTTTTAATAAACAGTTTGGACAACTTATAAAAACAAGTTCAATCAATCACTACTCCACATACAGCGTAATCGAGGCTTCAATTGTTGAACGTTTGACCAGAACGATAAAGGCCATGATGTGAAAATATTTAGCTTAAACGGAAACCACCATTAGTATAATGATTAGAAAAAGTTGGTGGATACTAATTGCAAAGCTCAAAGAACAATTTAAATGACTCCTTTCGAATTTGTCATATTTCTTATTGGTTTTATAAAAAATAAGGCCAAATAAACCTGAAGTATATGCCTTCAAATTATTTTCGATACTGATTTTATCTTTGTTTATCCTCATTCGTCTTTATATAGGCCATATGTTCTATCAAGTCTCGTTTCTCGTTTAGAAGTAAATATAAATCGATAACATCCGATTAATCTGATAAGGAAAAGATATCTTTATAATATGTTTTATCTTCAGAATTCAAATTGTCCTCCTTAAATTTCTTTATCGGAGTATTGCTTTTGAACTTTAAACTCTCTTCGGTTTGAAGCTGTAGGTCTCTTAACATTAGTTAATTTAAATAATTTATATACTGGTTCAATGACTGGCTGAACGATTTAAGATAACCTACAAGTTTTTCCGCTTCTCGACTTTGTTAATTCCTTTAGAAGGGTTTCCTCCATTGTGGGTTTGTAGCTTAAATGTTGGCTAATTAGTTTTATAGTTATTCCACTTAAGTTTTAATTGTTTGTAAGTGGTTCTTGTTTTAAAAAAATACGTTTTTTGTGGTTTATGTCATGTTCTTTCTCTGTAACATTTTATGCCTGAAAGAAATAAATTTGATAAATTTGAAAATAATGCTTTTTCCCCAGCTGTCTTCTGAAAAAGTGTTTACATAATTCAGTAATGCACATAAAAGCTTCAGGCATCAATATTAAATTGGCTTTTAACAATGCCCCGTGTGATGGTCAGAAACGCTACTTAATTTACCAGAAACAACCAATTACATCAAGAGCAGAAACTACTATAAAAAAATGTATCGTTTCAAATTTCAACCAACAGTGCGAAAACATGAGAAATGTCAAGATTTTCAAGACGCAAAAGGACATTCAGCCAGAACGTCATATACTGATATTTTTATTCATTGCCAAGCCCCTAGTCATTGTACGGACGGGAGACGTGCTAGTTATTTAAGTCCCATAACATCCGTATAATCCTTATACGAACTGACCCGATCCGATGAAATGTTAATTTAAAAACTCAGAAAAATATTTATGAATTTACCTTAACACTTTGAGAGAATTCCACAAATATAACAGGATCGATTTAATTTAATCCGATTAAAGAAAACGCGTTCGCTTGATTTGGCTGTAGATTAAACTCTGAATTTATTCATTTATTAATTTCAGTATTGAAGTTATTTGTTTACATCAAATATTCAAACTGTTATCATATTACAAACTATTTGGGTGTGGCCCCTTTGTGGATCAACTTATTGTTTATGTTTACAAATATGTGGGGTGATTCTTTTAAAGTGCAAACTTATTGTTTATGTTTACAAATATGTGGGGTGATTCTTTTAAAGTGCACAGTGGTACAATGTGCATAATTATTCAAATGGTAATTTATGCTTTTCTTTTATTGTGGATGTCATAACACCCCCGGACTTAGATTGGACCTCGCTTCCTGAAGGGATTAGAGGGACATTTACTAATATTTGTGCAGGTTTATTTTTGCTTAATTGTTTTAAATATGCATATATTATCAATACAATAATAAAAATTAGTATTATGATTATTATGATATAGATCAAATAATTCTGTGTTTTCTGTTTATGTGTTAATTCTTTTATCATATTGGTATGTTGAACATGATTATATTGTAATTCCTTTATGGATATATTTGTATTTTTTAACATTTCAATATTTCTTAGTGGATTTGGTATAATTATTGTTTCTTGGTATAGGTTTTTATCATACCATTTATCTAATTGGATTTTACAATTTTCAATATATATTAAGTAGTGTCCTTGTAGTTCTGTTGGGAATTGATTACATGTTTGTGTTACATTTTGATTAATATTTATAGTTATAATAATGTTTACACCTATTTCTATTACTTCCGTTTTTGGATTTTCCTCATACATACAAGCAATACATAGTTTCCTTGGTAAGGATGTTCTCAATACATTGATTATCTATTCGTTTTATATTCTTAATTTTATTAGTTATTTCAAATATTTCATTATTTTTAATTAAATAATTATGATTATTCAGCACCAACTGTTTGTTATCCTTGTTAGGTATTGGTTGTATAATTATCTCTTTGTATATTTCCTGACTAAAATTTGGAATAGTTATAATGAATATGATATCAGTGTCCTTTGTTGCTACTTTTAATTCAATATTTTCGAGTTTGGTAATGGTAATATTATATTCAGTTATTTCCTGATCTGTCAATATGTCTCGTGTAAGTGTATTTAATTTTGCTGCTAACAATAATTCTCTAACTTGTCCTATTATTTTTTCTAAGTGGTCTAATTCATATTTTAGGCTAACTGTTTGAAATTCAATCATTGTTTGATTCAATAGTGCAGATTGAAGAGAAATTAATTTAGCTTGTTCATTTCTAAGGATTGTAAGATTATTTAGCTGTTCGTCAAAGTGTTGGTTAATTCGTACTTGTTTATTTGACTGGTCTATTATATTATGATCATTTGTTTCAATTATTCTAAGTTTTTCTTCTATTTCCTGTCTGTCATCGTTGTCCATTGTCCCGTAAAGATATTTTAGTCCAGTTCCAAATGTATTAATCAGTCCTCTTTTCTGTCGGTATTTAGGTATTAAACTTGTTAACTGAGTTCTAGTTTGTTCTAACTGATGTTTCAAATAAGGGTCATCTGTTATCAGTATTTCCTTTTCTAATTGATTCAAATATCCTAAGTATTGGTCAGGTTTAAATACGTGTAAAATTATCGAATAATTTTGAATGAGTTCCTTTCCGCCTAGTTGTATCATGGTGTATCCATTTCCTTCGTTCAAATCAGTCACTATCAGCTTCTGTGTCAATACTGGAGACATCATCAAAATGATCGCCAACAAGTACTTCCAAAGATCTAGAAAGATTTTTACTTTTAATAAATTGGTCCTTATGTAATGTAGTCTTTTCATTTTTCTTATATTTCCTATCATCTAATTTCTGAGCCTTACATTTTTTAACATTACTGGTCAGTTTGTCTGTTTTTTTCAAAAATTTTTCAAAAAATTCTTATTAATGTCTTCGTCTTTCCTGTCCCTATTTCTGTATTCCAAAATTTTTTCCTTTTTCAATTCTTTTCGGTCATGTATTTCTTCCAATTCTATATCCGACCTAAAATGTAAATTTATGGGTTTTTCTCCCGTGGTTAAATGTATCGTGTTATTGTAAGCTTCTAAAGCTTGATAGGGTAAGTCAATAGTGTATGCTATATCTAAATTTTCCTCCCGAACTTTTAAAATCCTTATGTGCTCATTTAATGAACTATGAAATCTTTCTATGTCCGAATTTCCTGTATGTCTCATAGGGGTAGTGAAATGATATTGGATTCCTTTTTTGTCTAAAAAGTCAGTAAATAGTGGGGTCTTAAAAGCTGATTCATTGTCTAAAATTAATTTTTTAGGGGTCTTCATGTATAAAAAGAGTCTCGTAAATGTCTTTACAAGTTGTAATGATGTCTTGTCGGGTATTTCCTCTATTGCTGCGTATTTGGAAAATTTATCAATTACTGAAATATACCTGACACGTTCACCTAAATAATATATATCTGCATGGTAATGTTCATGGGGTCCGTTTGGAGTTTCTGTCTTTTCGAAGGGAAGCTTAATAGGGTTTCTTTCTATCTTAAATTTACAAACTAAGCAATTATTTATAAATTTGGTTATTTCCTTTTTTAAATTAGGATAATAGATTTCCTTTTTTAATTCCTGGTATGTTTTTTCTATCCCAGGGTGATTATTGTCAAACCTATGATGCTTAGATTTTTTCTCTAGCAATTCTTCATATTTCGCATCAATATGTAATTTAGTAGTTAATTTAATATTCATTATCTTTGTGTTATTTGGATTTTCATTCCAATTTTTATATTCCGTTTGAATCTGAACCAAATTATTGATATTTTCGCAATATAAACCTACATTATCATGAGTAGCTGCATCTAATAATATCTTCATTATTAACTGAGACGTCAACTGCCTGTAATGATAGCTTATTCTATTTTTTCCAAAAACTGTCTCCTCAATTATTTTGTCTTCATTGTCTGGTTTCAATATTATCTGGTAATTAAAAGTCTGTAACGGGTTTTCCGAAATTTGGAAATAATCCGTGCCATCTTCTTCGGCCGAATGTACCGTATCTACAGGAGATTGGCTCCTAATTTCCGTCATTAAATCATTAATTTTCTGTTCATCTAGTTTATGTTTATTCCTATAATGTTTCCTCAATGTACTCATATGAGCCAACAAAGCCTTGCATATTTTACAAGTTCTGCTTTGTTTGTCACCATGAGTCTTCAAGTGACGTAATAATCCTCTCCTAGCTTTGTATGATTTATTACATACAGTGCAAGTATGAGTCTTTATTAATTCATTTACATTTGTTTCCCTAATTCTTGAAAGTGCGTCCGCAACTTTATTTTCCTTTCCTTCTACGTGTTGAATATCGAATTCGTATTCATTAAGCTTTATCTTCCAGCGTATTAGTTTAGAATTTGGTTCCTTGAGGTTAGCTAACCATACCAAGGGTTTGTGATCTGTCTTCAAAAGGAATTTCCTACCATAAAGGTAGTGCCTAAATTGCTTTACTGCCCATACTATGGCCAGTAACTCTTTCTCTATTGTCGAGTAGTTTATTTCATGTCTATTCAATGTCCTAGATATAAAAGCTATCGGTCCTTGTGACTGTGATAACACAGCACCTAGAGCGTAATTGCTCGCGTCCGTTGTCAATTAAAACTGTTCGTTAAAATTTGGGTACCTCAAAACCATATCCGACATGAGTATCGCCTTGAGCTTCTCAAAGGATTGTTGGCAATCCTTGTCATTTACGTTAATCACTGAGTCTTTTTCAACCTCAGTGTCATTGGTTTAGCTACTTTTGCATAGTCCGCAATAAATTTCCTATAATATCCACTGAGTCCTAAAAAACTCTGGATTTCTTTAATTGTCCTGGGTAAGGGTTGCTTTTTAATTCCATCAACCTTATTATGATTCGGTTTGATACCGTCCTTTGTGACTATATGTCCTAAAAAATCTGACTCTTTCTTCAAAAAGACGCATTTATTTAGCGAAACCTTTAAGTTTGCCTGTCTTAAGGTCTTAAAAATCTTCTGAAGATTTTGGATATGCTCCTGTAAAGATGCGGAAAAAACTAAAATGTCATCCATATATATCACGCATATCTTATTTACATACTCCCTGAGGACATTATTCATCATCCTTTGGAACGTTGCCGGAGCATTTTTTAGTCCGAAAGGCATTCGCCTGAATTCATAGTGTCCGTCGTGTGTCGTAAAAGCTGTCTTTTCTCTATCATCAGGATCTACCTCTATCTGGTAAAATCCTTTAGTTAAATCTAAAGTCGAAAAGAAATTTGCCCTTCTTAACTTGTCGAGTATGTCATCTATTCTGGGAATAAGATATTTGTCCTCACGGGTCACCTGATTAAGTTTTCTATAATCAATGACCATCCTCCATTCCTTATTACCCTCCTTCTTTGGTACAATCCAAATAGGAGCATTATAAGGTGAATTGGAGTGTTGGATAATTCCCTGATTTAACATTTCAATTATCTGTCTTTCTACCTCTTCAGTATGGATGGCTGGATATCTGTACGTCTTAGTATAAATAGGTCCTGAAAGTCCTATATCTATCTTGTGTTTTACTTCATTGGTAAAAGTTAAGTCGTCTCCTTTATGATAAAATATGTCGTCATTCCTTCTAATTAGATTTCTAATAGCTATTGCTTCTTCTTCATTTAAATGGTCTATTCTTAACTGATCTTCTGGAAATAGCTGTTCAATAGTGAAAAATTCTGGTAAATTCCTAGCAAATTCTGTATTATCTATCAATTCATCCTCATTCTCACCCTGATAATATATCCTAAATTTTCTGTCATTTATAACTATAATATTCTTGGAATAGTCAATTATCGTATTATTTTGTCTTAGCGTATGATGTCCCAAAATACCGTCAAAAAAGTTGTGAAATTTATATAGTCCAAAAACAGTATCGTTTTTCAATGGAATCCTTAATGATCCTTTAGGAATCAATCCTTCGTAGGTGACTGAAAATTTCCCTGAAACTGATTTTATTATAACTGGTTCTGTCATTTGTTTTACGAATTGTGGGGGACACTGGTCAAAATTCAAAAAATTTTCTGTCGAGCCACTATCTATCAATAATCTGATTTTTCGAGATTTTCCTGTGAGTAAAATATAGGGTAGTCCGTACTTCCTGAGGCCGTTAACCGAAAATTTCCCTCTTCCACTGATTCACAATTATTCTCATTATTATCTGTATTAGTATTAGTGTTATTGCTAATATTAATATTATTCTTACAACCACACTCATGTTGATAATTATTTTCCTTCGTCTGGGAAGTCCCAAGGTCCATTGGTTCTGGCCTTTGCTGTTGTTGTTGTGTTGGTCGCTGTTGCCATTGTTGTTGTGATGGTCTGGCCTGCCACTGCTGATATTGTTGTCTCTGCTGTCCTTGCTGTTGTTGTTGTTGATATTGTTGTCTCTGCTGACCTTGCTGTTGTCTCTGTTGATATGGTTGTTTCTGCTGCCCTTGTTGTTGTTGATATTGTTGTCTTTGCTGCCCTTGCTGTTGTCGCTGTTGATATTGTTGTTTCTGCCGCCCTTGTTGTTGTTGATATTGTTGTCTTTGCTGCCCTTGCTGTTGTTGTTGTTGTTGATTTGATTTCTGATAATTCTTCTGGTCTGATCTTGGCTTTTTCTCCTCATTTAAGAATCCAGACTGGCTAAGTTCATGGATGGCTTCTCCCATTGTTGTAGGTTTTAGCACACATAAAACCGTTCGCATATAGACAGGTAATCTGGTGATAAAAAATTTTAATGCTGTTTCTATATTTCTTTCGACGTCACCAATCCTATTTTCTTGCCTGCTCTTTTGGTTTAGCAAGGCTAATTTGTGTTGAATATAATTGTAGAAATCGATAGTGTTCCCTCTGTACTGCGCCGCTCTCAAATCTTCATATAATTGGTCTGCTGTTTGGAAACCTCCAAAATTTGTTACCAGCATGTCCTTGATATCTGCCCAGTTATTCAGATGTGGATGTATCTCCATTGTTCTTCGTGCTTTTCCAGTCAATTTACTCTTGACTATATTTATGCACATTCGTTGTGCTTGCTCGTTATACTGCGTCAGTGTTGGAATTATATCGTCAACATTCATGCAGAAGGTTGATAGGTCTTCCTTTCTGCCATCGAATTCCTGTATCTTTTCAAGATACTTTAAAGGATTCAAGTCGAGAATTCTTCCTTGTCCAGCGGCTGCTGCCAAACCTGGGTTTGCTGCATTTAGCGCCATTTTTCACTGTTATTCTTTTCGTTAATTTCACAGTATTTAATTCCTTTTTCACAGGAATAACTTTACACGGGGTGTAAGTCTTTATTTTCGAATAGTCACTTCTTGGATTTAAAACGATCACTTTACACGGATGTTTATTATAATCGTTGGCGACTATCCTACCGACTGCGCCAATTTTGTTTAAATGTTAATTTAAAAACTCAGAAAAATATTTATGAATTTATCTTAACACTTTGAGAGAATTCCACAAATAAAACAGGATCGATTTAATTTAATCCGATTAAAGAAAACGCGTTCGCTTGATTTGGCTGTAGATTAAACTCTGAACTTATTCATTTATTAATTTCAGTATTGAAGTTATTTGTTTACATCAAATATTCAAACTGTTATCATATTACAAACTATTTGGGTGTGGCCCCTTTGTGGATCAACTTATTGTTTATGTTTACAAATATGTGGGGTGATTCTTTTAAAGTGCAAACTTATTGTTTATGTTTACAAATATGTGGGGTGATTCTTTTAAAGTGCACAGTGGTACAATGTGCATAATTATTCAAATGGTAATTTATGCTTTTCTTTTATTGTGGATGTCATAACACTCCATCACACTTCGGAGGCCCCACTGTATCACATACATTTGAAGTACACTATTAAATTGTTATAAGTAATTTGTATAATCTAACATATTTATATTTTTTATTAAATAAATTAAGTACACCAGCAATACATTTATTAAGCAGATGGTTGCTGAGATAAGGCTAACACTAAATTCGTTTCTGTCACAAATAATAATGCCTAAAATGACTCTACATTCGGGTTTGCAACTATTTTTTGATGTAAAATCGACATGTACATATATTATTTATTACCACAGAAGCCAAAAATGTTTCTGAGATTGCTTACAATGTGTCAGATATTGATCAACCACATTCCAGTTTAAGAATTTTTTTTATTTTTCTATGGAGTTAAATACATGTTCTTTCTCGAAGTGTGTGTATTCCGCTAATAAATTGAATCTCTCTAAGTAGTAAAGTATTTTCAATCAATTTGCATATAAAGCTGAGAAAATGGCGCTCGAGTAATACCTTGGTAATTGAGGATCTGCACTAAAAAATAAGTTCTATCGGGATAACAAAGCATATTGACCCTTGTAATAGAAGTTGCTTAGCTGATTATGAAGCAAGTTTGCCTAGACAAAATAAATTAGGATGATTCTTTAAAGACAATTAATTCAATCAGCTAGTACAATTTCGTGTAAAATAGCCCATTTATAGACACAATAAAAATTAGTCGATGGATTCAATTTCAGCTATTTATTCTGGTGGAAATCCATGGAGTTTGTGGCTCATCAGAATGCGCCTATGCTGCTGCACTCTACATTGGAATTGTATTTCCATACAACGCGGCACACGTCTTTTGTACCTGCGAAAGCTCGTGTCACACTAGCAAAAAAAAGTGTCGTTACCATGACTGAAACTTTTCTGAGCTGCCCTTCTTTCAGAGTAAGCAGCAGTAGTTGATACAAAGCTGCAGCTGGACGAACTCAACGATCGTGCTGGTTTTGCTTACAAAATCACCCTGTCCATAGACCACTTTCGTCGGTAACAGAACGTCTACTATTCTGGAAAATGTAAAAAATTAAAACTTAAAACAGACAGATGGCCTATATAAGACAACATTTGTGAAGACACAATGGAAATGGAATTAAAACCGGTCAAAGTTTTTGCTTCAACTACATTATGAGTATGTGAATGCCGCTAACAGATAATAATAACCTTGACTGTGACAGGTCAAAGCACAATAATCAAGTTTAATGAACTATGATATAGAAATCCTATGTACGATATAAGTAGTTTTCAGATAATCCAAAAAATTTATTTTTTTTAGCTTGGATATGAGTACGTGATGTGACCCTTTTTAAAGTTGGGTAAAGGAAATCCTAGTACTTTTCAGATAGTCGGAGATAACTACTTTTTATTAGATTTGGCATGAGTACGTGATGTGACCCCTTTTTATATCAGTACAGGAAAATCCAATGTAGTTTTCAGATTATCCAAAATATTTAATTTTTATTATCTTGGGCTTGGGGAAACGTGATGTGACCCTTTTAATTGATATGGCGTATGATCAAATATCGAGTGAGGTCATTTCTTCAGTGATCGTCAGATTTCTAAGCCTTTGTTTAAATATATCCGTTAGCACAGTGTATGCATGTGCTATTTTAACTATCGTTAATTTCTCCTAGTTATAATTCGTAAATTTTCTGAGTCTTTCCCTTAAATTATTATCGTCAAAATGGTGCTTGTGTTTAGAAGAATTCAAGTCATTGTTTTAGAATTTTGTTTAAGGTTGTTGTCGTAATAGTTCTGAAGAACACTGTTTTTGCTGTCTGATAAAAAATGCCTTATGTACATGCTGTGTTTGAGGTATTTCAGTGATCGTCAACTCCTCAATGCACGATTTTGTTGGAGTTCTGAGGAATTTTTCATCAACATGGTGCTTTTGCTTTGCTTATTAGTGTTCAAGTCATTGTTTTAGAATTTTCGTTTATGGTATTTTGAGCGTGCCAATTCGTTGCACTGTTTTCGATTTTTATGTGGGGTGTACTTTAATTAGAGTGTATCTGTTATGTGCGAAAGTACTTGCATTTGTCAGGTAGTCTAAGGTAGATAATTTGTTTTAGCTTAGGTACGTGATGTAGTCCATTATTATTTGATAGGGTTTTATGTGAGTTCCGTCATTTAAAGTGTGAAAATGTATTGCACTGTTTTTGATATGCAAGAAGGGATGTACTTAATATTAATGTAACTATTTGAATTGTCGTAAGGACCTTGTGGCACGTTTAAAAGGTTCAGTGCATGTGTTTTGGTATTCTGGTGTTGAACAATTTCTTTTGAATGATAATATCTTGCAGTAGTTTTCATCTGGCAAAGTACAATAAGAACCTTTTTATATGGAAAATCCAATGGAGAAAGTCGAAGGTAATTAATTTGTATTAGCTTTGCTATAGGAGGTGCTGAAAACCCTTACCATAGGCAATGGCTAGGGACTTCACGATGCACAGAGGGGTTCTTTTTTCTTCTTGATGTGCCTTCAAAGATCCTTGATAATTAAAATTCTTGTGGACCATCGTCCAGAGAACGTGGTGGGGGCCTTCCCCCACTTATTCAATAATGGGGCCTTATTAACGTTATGCGGTTTGAGGCACTTATATCTCTCTTTGCCATTGTCTCTCTCATTCGGGGCAAAGCTGCTGTGTGGAAGTTTCTTTGTTAATGCGCCTTAAAATAAGATGCTATGCCGTTTACCTTGGTTTAATATTTTTTATTATTTTAAATGTTCTGTTGAATTTTTAAAAATTTTCCTTTTCGTTTTTAGACGTTCTCTCTTATCCATGAAAGTGTGATCGCATTAATTGTTAAGAGTTCATCTCTTTTGTTTAGGGATTATGCCGAGTGTTTTTTTAATTTTCAGATATTTCGCTTATTTGAATGCTTCAATTTTTCTATAGTATACATTTTTTGGTAGTTTGATTATTGATTGTTAACTGGTAATTTTAGAGACATATTGAGATTGCTTTCAAATGTTTTTTATGTAAATATCATAGTAATGATTTTTATGCTTTTTTAATTGGTGCCCGCTTCTTCTTCTTGGTGTAGTGTTTCTTTAGTTTTTCTCATGCCTTATGTTTGAAAGAGGGTTTCGTGGTTGGGGCAATAGTGGGAGGCGAGGTGGAGGGACCGTCCGTAAAATCCGATTGCGCTAATTGTTATGCGGGAAAGTGTGCTGCTGTGTGGGTTGTTTCCGTATTGCTTTATTTCTTAACAGGGGTTCGCTAGTTGAATTGTTATCAGTTACGGCTGGTTTGAATATTGTAGACTTGTTGAGTGATATTTCTAAGGTTTACTGAACAAACTCCTGTTGCCAATTTTGAAGTTTACGACAATTGTGCCTGCTTTTGTCATCTCCAATGTAAACACTTTCTTGTTGAGGAGGAATTGGTTTGTGTTTTCAAAAACCTTACTTGTTGGATGGTAACAATTATGAAAAGTCATTTTAAAGTTATAATACTCTATATTTATTACAAAGTGTAAGAACTACAATTTAATGGCGGAATACACACACTTTGATGTCAGCAGAAAGAAAATGTATTAAACTCCATAAAAATTAATAACTCTAAAATTGGAGTGTGGTTGATCAATATCTGGCACAATAGAAGAACACTTTTTGGCTTCCCTGGTAATAGATAATAAACATGACTATTTTAATTCAAAAAATCGTTGCAAACCCGCATTTAGCACCTGTTAAGGGCTATTATTATTTTTGACAGAAACGAACTTGGTGTTAGCCTTAGCTCGGCAACCATCTGCTTAAAATTGTTTCGCTAAAACACTTTATTTATTTAATTAAGAATATAAAAATTTCAGTTTAGACAAATTGCTTATGATAATTTAATAGTTTACATCAAATGTGAGTGATACAATGGGGCCTCCGTGGTGTGGTCGGGGCACGACTATCAAACATTTATACCTATGGGTTAGTAAATCAACTCCAGGTAAGAACTTTAAACAAATTTTTGGCGGCGGGTGAAAAATTAATCTAATCTTTTTACCATGTTAATACTTTTCTGTAAAATTCATTGGCCGTTTGAAGCTGTCGATAAAGAAAAGGTCCTGGTCAGTTCGTAGTGTCAGGTAGTCTAAGGTAGATAATTTGTTTTAGCTTAGGTACGTGATGTAGTCCATTATTATTTGATAGGGTTTTAGGCGAGTTCCGATATTGTTGTATGGAAAATGAACATTTGTTGTGGAAGTTAATTTGCGTGGAAGATTATTAGTATTTACAATATACTAGTACCTTTCCTGGGGAAGTGATTAAACAACGAGTGATGTCATTTAAAGTGTGAAAATGTATTGCACTGTTTTTGATATGCAAGAAGGGATGTACTTAATATTAATGTAACTATTTGAATTGTCATAAGGACCTTGTGGCACGTTTAAAAGGTTCAGTGCATGTGTTTGGTATTCTGGTGTTGAACAATTTCTTTTGAATGATGATATCTTGCAGTAGTTTTCATCTGGCAAAGTACAATAAGAACCTTTTTTATATGGAAAATCCAATGGAGAAAGTCGAAGGTAATTAATTTGTATTAGCTTTGCTATAGGAGGTGCTGAAAACCCTTACCATAGGCAATGGCTAGGGACTTCACGATGCACAGAGGGGTCTTTTTTTCTTCTTGATGTGCCTTCAAAGATCCTTGATAATTAAAATTCGTGTGGGCCTTCCCCCACTTATTTCAATAATGGGGCCTTATTAACGTTATGCGGTTTGAGGCACTTATATCTCTCTTTGCCATTGTCTCACTCGTTCGGGGCAAAGCTGCTGTGTGGAAGTTTCTTTGTTTAATGCGCCTTAAAATAAGATGCTATGCCGTTTAACTCGGTTTAATATTTTTCATTATTTTAAATGTTCTGTTGAATTTTTAAAAATTTTCCTTTTCGTTTTTAGACGTTCTCTCTTATCCATGAAAGTGTGATCGCATTAATTGTTAAGAGTTCACCTCTTTTGTTTAGGGATTATGCCGAGTGTTTTTTTAATTTTCAGATATTTCGCTTATTTGAATGCTTCAATTTTTCTATAGTATACATTTTTTGGTAGTTTGATTATTGATTGTTAACTGGTAATTTTAGAGACATATTGAGATTGCTTTCAAATGTTTTTTATGTAAATATCATAGTAATGATTTTTATGCTTTTTTAATTGGTGCCCGCTTCTTCTTCTTGGTGTAGTGTTTCTTTAGTTTTTCTCATGCCTTATGTTTGAAAGAGGGTTTCGTGGTTGGGGCAATAGTGGGAGGCGAGGTGGAGGGACCGTCCGTAAAAATCCGATTGCGCTAATTGTTATGCGGGAAAGTGTGCTGCTGTGTGGGTTGTTTCCGTGTTGTTTTATTTCTTAACAGGGGTTCGCTAGTTGAATTGTTATCAGTTACGGCTGGTTTGAATATTGTAGACTTGTTGAGTGATATTTCTAAGGTTTACTGAACAAACACCTGTTGCCAATTTTGGAAGTTTACGACAATTGTGCCTGCTTTTGTCATCTCCAATGTAAACACTTTCTTGTTGAGGAGGAATTGGTTTGTGTTTTCAAGAACGTTACTTGTTGGATGGTAAAAATTATGAAAAGTCATTTTAAAGTTATAATACTCTATATTTATTACAAAGTGTAAGAACTACAATTTGATGGCGGAATACACACACTTTGATGTCAGCAGAAAGAAAATGTATTAAACTCCTTAAAAATTAAAAACTCTAAAATTGGAGTGTGTTTGATCAATATCTGGCACAATAGAAGAACACTTTTTGGCTTCCCTGGTAATAGGTAATAAACATGACTATTTTAATTCAAAAAATCGTTCAAATCCGCATTTAACACACCTGTTGTGGGCTATTATTATTTTTGACAGAAACGAACTTGGTGTTAGCCTTAGCTCGGCAACCATCTGCTTAAAAATGTTTCGCTAAAACACTTTATTTATTTAATAAAGAATATAAAAATTTCAGTTTAGACAAATTGCTTATGATAATTTAATAGTGTACATCAAATGTGAGTGCTACAAGGGGGCCTCCTATCAAACATTTATACCTATGGGTTAGTAAATCAACTCCAGGTAAGAACTTTAAACAATTTTTCAGCGGCGGGTGAAAAACTAATCTAATCTTTTTACCATATTAATACTTTTCTGTAAAATGCATTGGCCGTTTGAAGCTGTCGTTAAAGAATAGGTCCTGGTCAGTTCGTATAAGAGTTATATCGTACACTGCTGACTAACTTGAGAAAACTTAATGGATGTTATGGGACTTAAATAACTTACACGTCTTGCGTCCGAACAATGATCAATGGCTTTGAAATTAATTATAATATCAGTATATGACATTCTAACTAAATCTCCTTTTGCATCTTGAAAATCATACATTTCTCTTTTTTCGTAGTGTTGGTTGAGATTTTAAACGATACATATTTCAATAGTAGATTGAGCTCTTGATGTAATTGGGTGATTCTGGTAAATTCTCTGTAGAAGTTGTTTTAATATTGAAGTCTGAAGCGGTTATTTCCATAACTGAATTATATAAACACTTATTAAGAAGGCAGTCAGGGAAAAAGATTTATTTTCAAATTATCTAAATACGATTCTTTCACGCATAAAATGTTACAGAAAATGAACAAGACATAAAGAACAAGAAAACAAGAACCAAATCCAAACAATTAAAACTTAAGTGGAATAAAATTATTTAACATTTTCATGATAACTCTTTTTATAAATAAGTTAGAAAATATGTATATGTATGATGTTTAAGATCTAATTATTTCGACATTGAAAAGAATTTAGAATTTGATTATTCTTTAAAGATTTCTGTATAGTTTTTTTGTCGACACCTTTCAACAATAAAACTTTTGCCATTTACATGTCGTGTTAAGTGTGCTATGAAAATAAAAAAATTCGAAATTTTATTAAATTTAGGTAATGTTCACTACTTGTTCGTATTCCCTTTAATTTTACAGTCAACGAATGGTTTTTTGAAATACTCTTGAATAAGAAAGACTAGCTGAAATAAATATTTATCTAAATGTTTTTAAATGGAACATAGAAACTATCTCTTTAAAAAGTCACCTCTGACACCCCAATTGTAAATCATTACTAGATTTTCTCAAAAAATACTCAGAATTTGGATTATAGTGGACTTTTAAGTAGAAATCAGATTTAGTGCTCATATTTGTTTTATTTTATTTCATGTCCCGGTTGGTCGTTTGTCATGTTTAATTCCAATATATTTTAAGTGTTTTGTTAAGTTTCATGTGGTATTATAGAGAAAGATGTTACTTCTTTTATAAAACGTTATTAACTCTGCCCTGAATAATTTACCTTTACTCGCTAAGCTATGATGCATTTCGAGGAATTTATATTTCAGGCTTTAAATTCGCTTAAAACAAAGCACAGTTTCCTTTACCTTATTCCATAAGCGCCCCCAGAGAGGGCCCTTCTAATTGTGGGAAGGCAAATGTTATGATTAGGTTGAAATAGGAAATTATTCAACACTTAATAGAGGATATAAATATATGTTAACTGTTATTGAAACTTTTTCATAATTTACTTGGCTTGAAGCAACTAAAAATGCTTTGACTGCAGTATTTCAAAGAGTATTAAACTTAGGACGTTTACTTAACAATTTACAGACTGATGGTGGGAAAAATAATTTTTAATAAACAGTTTGGACAACTTATGAAAACTTCCGATTAATCTGATAAGGAAAATATATCTTTATAATATGTTTTATCTTCAGAATTCAAATTATCCTCCTTAACCGTCCTTTCAACAGTGGTTTCAAGATTATCTTCCTTAAATTTCTTTATCAGATATGTCTTTGAACTTTAAACACTCTTCGGTTGAAGCTGTAGGTCTCTTAACATTAGTTAGTTTAAATATTTTATATACTGGTTCTATGACTGGCTGAGCGATTTAAGATAACCTACAAGTTTTTCCGCTTCTCGACTTTGTTAATTCCTTTAGAAGGGTTTCCTCCATTGTGAGTTTATAGCTTAAAGGTTGGCTAATTAATTTTATAGTTATTCCACTTAAGTTTTAATTGTTTGATAGTGGTTCTTGTTTTAAAAAAATACGTATTTTTGTGGTTTATGTCATGTTCTTTATCTGTAACATTTTATGCCTGAAAGAAATAAATTTGATAAATTTGAAAATAATGCTTTTTCCCCAGCTGTCTTCTGAAAAAGTGTTTACATATTTCAGTAATGCATATAAAAGCTTCAGACATCAATATTAAATTGGCTTCTAACAATGCCCCGTGTGATGGTCAGAAACGCTACTTAATTTACCAGAAACAACAAAAAAATTAATTTTTATTAGCTTGGATATGAGTACGTGATGTGACCCTTTTTAAAGTTGGGTAAAGGAAATCCTAGTACTTTTCAGATAGTCGGAGATAACTACTTTTTATTAGATTGGGTATGAGTACGTGATGTGACCCCTTTTTATTTCAGTACAGGAAAATCCAATGTAGTTTTCTGATTATCCAAAATAATTAATTTTTATTTTCTTGGGCTTGGGAAAACGTGATGTGAACCCTTTTTAATTGATATGGCGTGCGGTCAAATATCGAGTGAGGTCATTTCTTCAGTGATCGTCAGATTTCTAAGCCTTTTTTTTAAATATATCCGTTAGCACAGTGTATGCGTATGCATGTGCTATTTTAACTATCGTTAATTTCTCCTAGTTATAATTCGTAAATTTTCTGAGTCTTTCCCTTAAATTATCATCGTCAAAATGGTGCTTGTGTTTAGAAGAATTCAAGTCATTGTTTTAGAATTTTTTTTTAAGGTTGTTGTCGTAATAGTTCTAATGAACCCTGTTTTTGCTGTCTGATAGAAAATGCCTTATGTCCATGCTGTGTTTGAGGTATTTCAGTGATCGTCAACTCCTCAATGCACGATTTTGTTGGAGTTCTGAGGAATTTTTCATCAACATGGTGCTTTTGCTTTGCTTATTAGTGTTCAAGTCATTGTTTTAGAATTTTCGTTTATGGTATTTTGAGCGTGCCAATTCGTTGCACTGTTTTCGATTTTTAAGTGGGGTGTACTTGAATTAGAGTGTATCTGGTATGTGCGAAAGTACTTGCATTTGTCAGGTAGTCTAAGGTAGATAATTTGTTTTAGCTTAGGTACGTGATGTAGTCCATTATTATTTGATAGGGTTTTAGGCGAGTTCCGATATTGTTGTATGGAAATTGAACATTTGTTGTGGAAGTTAATTTGCGTGGAAGATTATTAGTATTTACAATATACTAGTACCTTTCCTGGGGAAGTGATTAAACAACGAGTGATGTCATTTAAAGTGTGAAAATGTATTGCACTGTTTTTGATATGCAAGAAGGGATGTACTTAATATTATTGCAACTATTTGAATTGTCATAAGGACCTTGTGGCACGTTTAAAAGGTTCAGTGCATGTGTTTGGTATTCTGGTGTTGAACAATTTCTTTTGAATGATGATATCTTGCAGTATATCTGGCAAAGTACAATAAGAACCTTTTTTATATGGAAAATCCAATGGAGAAAGTCGAAGGTAATTAATTTGTATTAGCTTTGCTATAGGAGGTGCTGAAAACCCTTACCATAGGCAATGGCTAGGGACTTCACGATGCACAGAGGGGTTCTTTTTTCTTCTTGATGTGCCTTCAAAGATCCTTGATAATTAAAATTCTTGTGGACCATGGCCCAGAGAACGTGGTGGGAGCCTTCCCCCACTTATATCAATAATGGGGCCTTATTAACGTTATGCGGTTTGAGGCACTTATATCTCTCTTTGCCATTGTCCCTCTCATTCGGGGCAAAGCTGCTGTGTGGAAGTTTCTTTGTTTAATGCGCCTTAAAATAAGATGCTATGCCGTTTACCTTGGTTTAATATTTTTCATTATTTTAAATGTTCTGTTGAATTTTTAAAAAATTTCCTTTTCGTTTTTAGACGTTCTCTCTTATCCATGAAAGTATGATCGCATTAATTGTTAAGAGTTCACCTCTTTTGTTTAGGGATTATGCCGAGTGTTTTTTTAATTTTCAGATATTTCGCTTATTTGAATGCTTCAATTTTTCTATAGTATACAATTTTTGGTAGTTTGATTATTGATTGTTAACTGGTAATTTTAGAGACATATTGAGATTGCTTTCAAATGTTTTTTATGTAAATATCATAGTAATGATTTTTAATTGGTGCCCACTTCTTCTTCTTGGTGTAGTGTTTCTTTAGTTTTTCTTATGCCTTATGTTTGAAAGAGGGTTTCGTGGTTGGGGCATTAGTGGGAGGCGAGGTGGAGGGACCGTCCATAAAAATCTGATTGCGCTAATTGTTATGCGAGAAAGTGTGCTGCTGTGTGGGTTGTTTCCGTGTTGCTTTATTTCTTAACAGGGGTTCGCTAGTTGAATTGTTATCAGTTACGGCTGGTTTGAATATTGTAGACTTGTTGAGTGATATTTCTAAGGTTTACTGAACAAACTCCTGTTGCCAATTTTGAAGTTTACGACAATTGTGCCTGCTTTTGTCATCTCCAATGTAAACACTTTCTTGTTGAGGAGGAATTGGTTTGTGTTTTCAAAAACCTTACTTGTTGGATGGTAACAATTATGAAAAGTCATTTTAAAGTTATAATACTCCATATTTATTACAAAGTGTAAGAACTACAATTTAATGGCGGAATACACACACTTTGATGTCAGCAGAAAGAAAATGTATTAAACTCCATAAAAATTAATAACTCTAAAATTGGAGTGTGTTTGATCAATATCTGGCACAATAGAAGAACACTTTTTGGCTTCCCTGGTAATAGATAATAAACATGACTATTTTAATTCAAAAAATCGTTGCAAACCCGCATTTAGCACCTGATAAGGGCTATTATTATTTTTGACAGAAACGAACTTGGTGTTAGCCTTAGCTCGGCAACCATCTGCTTAAAAATGTTTCGCTAAAACACTTTATTTATTTAATTAAGAATATAAAAACTTCAGTTTAGACAAATTGCTTATGATAATTTAATAGTTTACATCAAATGTGAGTGATACAATGGGGCCTCCGTGGTGTGGTCTGGGCACGACTATCAAACATTTATACCTATGGGTTAGTAAATCAACTCCAGGTAAGAACTTTAAACAAATTTTTGGCGGCGGGTGAAAAATTAATCTAATCTTTTTACCATGTTAATACTATTCTGTAAAATGCATTGGCCGTTTGAAGCTGTCGATAAAGAAAAGGTCCTGGTCAGTTCGTAGTGTCAGGTAGTCTAAGGTAGATAATTTGTTTTAGCTTAGGTACGTGATGTAGTCCATTATTATTTGATAGGGTTTTAGGCGAGTTCCGATATTGTTGTATGGAAATTGAACATTTGTTGTGGAAGTTAATTTGCGTGGAAGATTATTAGTATTTACAATATACTAGTACCTTTCCTGGGGAAGTGATTAAACAACGAGTGATGTCATTTAAAGTGTGAAAATGTATTGCACTGTTTTTGATATGCAAGAAGGGATGTACTTAATATTAATGTAACTATTTGAATTGTCATAAGGACCTTGTGGCACGTTTAAAAGGTTCAGTGCATGTGTTTGGTATTCTGGTGTTGAACAATTTCTTTTGAATGATGATATCTTGCAGTAGTTTTCATCTGGCAAAGTACAATAAGAACCTTTTTTATATGGAAAATCCAATGGAGAAAGTCGAAGGTAATTAATTTGTATTAGCTTTGCTATAGGAGGTGCTGAAAACCCTTACCATAGGCAATGGCTAGGGACTTCACGATGCACAGAGGGGTCTTTTTTTCTTCTTGATGTGCCTTCAAAGATCCTTGATAATTAAAATTCGTGTGGGCCTTCCCCCACTTATTTCAATAATGGGGCCTTATTAACGTTATGCGGTTTGAGGCACTTATATCTCTCTTTGCCATTGTCTCACTCGTTCGGGGCAAAGCTGCTGTGTGGAAGTTTCTTTGTTTAATGCGCCTTAAAATAAGATGCTATGCCGTTTAACTCGGTTTAATATTTTTCATTATTTTAAATGTTCTGTTGAATTTTTAAAAATTTTCCTTTTCGTTTTTAGACGTTCTCTCTTATCCATGAAAGTGTGATCGCATTAATTGTTAAGAGTTCACCTCTTTTGTTTAGGGATTATGCCGAGTGTTTTTTTAATTTTCAGATATTTCGCTTATTTGAATGCTTCAATTTTTCTATAGTATACATTTTTTGGTAGTTTGATTATTGATTGTTAACTGGTAATTTTAGAGACATATTGAGATTGCTTTCAAATGTTTTTTATGTAAATATCATAGTAATGATTTTTATGCTTTTTTAATTGGTGCCCGCTTCTTCTTCTTGGTGTTTCTTAGTGTTTCTTTAGTTTTTCTCATGCCTTATGTTTGAAAGAGGGTTTCGTGGTTGGGGCAATAGTGGGAGGCGAGGTGGAGGGACCGTCCGTAAAAATCCGATTGCGCTAATTGTTATGCGGGAAAGTGTGCTGCTGTGTGGGTTGTTTCCGTGTTGTTTTATTTCTTAACAGGGGTTCGCTAGTTGAATTGTTATCAGTTACGGCTGGTTTGAATATTGTAGACTTGTTGAGTGATATTTCTAAGGTTTACTGAACAAACACCTGTTGCCAATTTTGGAAGTTTACGACAATTGTGCCTGCTTTTGTCATCTCCAATGTAAACACTTTCTTGTTGAGGAGGAATTGGTTTGTGTTTTCAAGAACGTTACTTGTTGGATGGTAAAAATTATGAAAAGTCATTTTAAAGTTATAATACTCTATATTTATTACAAAGTGTAAGAACTACAATTTGATGGCGGAATACACACACTTTGATGTCAGCAGAAAGAAAATGTATTAAACTCCTTAAAAATTAAAAACTCTAAAATTGGAGTGTGTTTGATCAATATCTGGCACAATAGAAGAACACTTTTTGGCTTCCCTGGTAATAGGTAATAAACATGACTATTTTAATTCAAATTCAATCGTTCAAATCCGCATTTAGCACCTGTTGTGGGCTATTATTATTTTTGACAGAAACGAACTTGGTGTTAGCCTTAGCTCGGCAACCATCTGCTTAAAAATGTTTCGCTAAAACACTTTATTTATTTAATAAAGAATATAAAAATTTCAGTTTAGACAAATTGCTTATGATAATTTAATAGTGTACATCAAATGTGAGTGCTACAAGGGGGCCTCCTATCAAACATTTATACCTATGGGTTAGTAAATCAACTCCAGGTAAGAACTTTAAACAATTTTTCAGCGGCGGGTGAAAAACTAATCTAATCTTTTTACCATATTAATACTTTTCTGTAAAATGCATTGGCCGTTTGAAGCTGTCGTTAAAGAATAGGTCCTGGTCAGTTCGTATAAGAGTTATATCGTACACTGCTGACTAACTTGAGAAAACTTAATGGATGTTATGGGACTTAAATAACTTACACGTCTTGCGTCCGAACAATGATCAATGGCTTTGAAATTAATTATAATATCAGTATATGACATTCTAACTAAATCTCCTTTTGCATCTTGAAAATCATACATTTCTCTTTTTTCGTAGTGTTGGTTGAGATTTTAAACGATACATATTTCAATAGTAGATTGAGCTCTTGATGTAATTGGGTGATTCTGGTAAATTCTCTGTAGAAGTTGTTTTAATATTGAAGTCTGAAGCGGTTATTTCCATAACTGAATTATATAAACACTTATTAAGAAGGCAGTCAGGGAAAAAGATTTATTTTCAAATTATCTAAATACGATTCTTTCACGCATAAAATGTTACAGAAAATGAACAAGACATAAAGAACAAGAAAACAAGAACCAAATCCAAACAATTAAAACTTAAGTGGAATAAAATTATTTAACATTTTCATGATAACTCTTTTTATAAATAAGTTAGAAAATATGTATATGTATGATGTTTAAGATCTAATTATTTCGACATTGAAAAGAATTTAGAATTTGATTATTCTTTAAAGATTTCTGTATAGTTTTTTTGTCGACACCTTTCAACAATAAAACTTTTGCCATTTACATGTCGTGTTAAGTGTGCTATGAAAATAAAAAAATTCGAAATTTTATTAAATTTAGGTAATGTTCACTACTTGTTCGTATTCCCTTTAATTTTACAGTCAACGAATGGTTTTTTGAAATACTCTTGAATAAGAAAGACTAGCTGAAATAAATATTTATCTAAATGTTTTTAAATGGAACATAGAAACTATCTCTTTAAAAAGTCACCTCTGACACCCCAATTGTAAATCATTACTAGATTTTCTCAAAAAATACTCAGAATTTGGATTATAGTGGAATTTTAAGTAGAAATCTGATTTAGTGCTCATATTTGTTTTATTTTATTTCATGTCCCGGTTGGTCGTTTGTCATGTTTAATTCCAATATATTTTAAGTGTTTTGTTAAGTTTCATGTGGTATTATAGAGAAAGATGTTACTTCTTTTAATAAAACGTTATTAACTCTGCCCTGAATAATTTACCTTTACTCGCTAAGCTATGATGCATTTCGAGGAATTTATATTTCAGGCTTTTAAATTCGCTTAAAACAAAGCACAGTTTCCTTTTACCTTATTCCATAAGCGCCCCCAGAGAGGGCCCTTCTAATTGTGGGAAGGCAAATGTTATGATTAGGTTGAAATAGGAAATTATTCAACACTTAATAGAGGATATAAATATATGTTAACTGTTATTGAAACTTTTTCATAATTTACTTGGCTTGAAGCAACTAAAAATGCTTTGACTGCAGTATTTCAAAGAGTATTAAACTTAGGACGTTTACTTAACAATTTACAGACTGATGGTGGGAAAAATAATTTTTTAATAAACAGTTTGGACAACTTATGAAAACTTCCGATTAATCTGATAAGGAAAATATATCTTTATAATATGTTTTATCTTCAGAATTCAAATTATCCTCCTTAACCGTCCTTTCAACAGTGGTTTCAAGATTATCTTCCTTAAATTTCTTTATCAGATATTGTCTTTGAACTTTAAACACTCTTCGGTTGAAGCTGTAGGTCTCTTAACATTAGTTAGTTTAAATATTTTATATACTGGTTCTATGACTGGCTGAGCGATTTAAGATAACCTACAAGTTTTTCCGCTTCTCGACTTTGTTAATTCCTTTAGAAGGGTTTCCTCCATTGTGAGTTTATAGCTTAAAGGTTGGCTAATTAATTTTATAGTTATTCCACTTAAGTTTTAATTGTTTGATAGTGGTTCTTGTTTTAAAAAAATACGTATTTTTGTGGTTTATGTCATGTTCTTTATCTGTAACATTTTATGCCTGAAAGAAATAAATTTGATAAATTTGAAAATAATGCTTTTTCCCCAGCTGTCTTCTGAAAAAGTGTTTACATATTTCAGTAATGCATATAAAAGCTTCAGACATCAATATTAAATTGGCTTCTAACAATGCCCCGTGTGATGGTCAGAAACGCTACTTAATTTACCAGAAACAACAAAAAAATTAATTTTTATTAGCTTGGATATGAGTACGTGATGTGACCCTTTTTAAAGTTGGGTAAAGGAAATCCTAGTACTTTTCAGATAGTCGGAGATAACTACTTTTTTTTAGATTGGGTATGAGTACGTGATGTGACCCCTTTTTATTTCAGTACAGGAAAATCCAATGTAGTTTTCTGATTATCCAAAATAATTAATTTTTATTTTCTTGGGCTTGGGAAAACGTGATGTGAACCCTTTTTAATTGATATGGCGTGCGGTCAAATATCGAGTGAGGTCATTTCTTCAGTGATCGTCAGATTTCTAAGCCTTTTGTTTAAATATATCCGTTAGCACAGTGTATGCATGTGCTATTTTAACTATCGTTAATTTCTCCTAGTTATAATTCGTAAATTTTCTGAGTCTTTCCCTTAAATTATTATCGTCAAAATGGTGCTTGTGTTTAGAAGAATTCAAGTCATTGTGTTAGAATTTTTGTTTAAGGTTGTTGTCGTAATAGTTCTGAAGAACACTGTTTTTGCTGTCTGATAAAAAATGCCTTATGTACATGCTGTGTTTGAGGTATTTCAGTGATCGTCAACTCCTCAATGCACGATTTTGTTGGAGTTCTGAGGAATTTTTCATCAACATGGTGCTTTTGCTTTGCTTATTAGTGTTCAAGTCATTGTTTTAGAATTTTCGTTTATGGTATTTTGAGCGTGCCAATTCGTTGCACTGTTTTCGATTTTTATGTGGGGTGTACTTTAATTAGAGTGTATCTGTTATGTGCGAAAGTACTTGCATTTGTCAGGTAGTCTAAGGTAGATAATTTGTTTTAGCTTAGGTACGTGATGTAGTCCATTATTATTTGATAGGGTTTTATGTGAGTTCCGTCATTTAAAGTGTGAAAATGTATTGCACTGTTTTTGATATGCAAGAAGGGATGTACTTAATATTAATGTAACTATTTGAATTGTCGTAAGGACCTTGTGGCACGTTTAAAAGGTTCAGTGCATGTGTTTGGTATTCTGGTGTTGAACAATTTCTTTTGAATGATGATATCTTGCAGTAGTTTTCATCTGGCAAAGTACAATAAGAACCTTTTTATATGGAAAATCCAATGGAGAAAGTCGAAGGTAATTAATTTGTATTAGCTTTGCTATAGGAGGTGCTGAAAACCCTTACCATAGGCAATGGCTAGGGACTTCACGATGCACAGAGGGGTTCTTTTTTCTTCTTGATGTGCCTTCAAAGATCCTTGATAATTAAAATTCTTGTGGACCATCGTCCAGAGAACGTGGTGGGGGCCTTCCCCCACTTATTTCAATAATGGGGCCTTATTAACGTTATGCGGTTTGAGGCACTTATATCTCTCTTTGCCATTGTCTCTCTCATTCGGGGCAAAGCTGCTGTGTGGAAGTTTCTTTGTTTAATGCGCCTTAAAATAAGATGCTATGCCGTTTACCTTGGTTTAATATTTTTTATTATTTTAAATGTTCTGTTGAATTTTTAAAAATTTTCCTTTTCATTTTTAGACGTTCTCTCTTATCCATGAAAGTGTGATCGCATTAATTGTTAAGAGTTCATCTCTTTTGTTTAGGGATTATGCCGAGTGTTTTTTTAATTTTCAGATATTTCGCTTATTTGAATGCTTCAATTTTTCTATAGTATACATTTTTTGGTAGTTTGATTATTGATTGTTAACTGGTAATTTTAGGGACATATTGAGATTGCTTTCAAATGTTTTTTATGTAAATATCATAGTAATGATTTTTAATTGGTGCCCGCTTCTTCTTCTTGGTGTAGTGTTTCTTTAGTTTTTCTTATGCCTTATGTTTGAAAGAGGGTTTCGTGGTTGGGGCATTAGTGGGAGGCGAGGTGGAGGGACCGTCCATAAAAATCTGATTGCGCTAATTGTTATGCGAGAAAGTGTGCTGCTGTGTGGGTTGTTTCCGTGTTGCTTTATTTCTTAACAGGGGTTCGCTAGTTGAATTGTTATCAGTTACGGCTGGTTTGAATATTGTAGACTTGTTGAGTGATATTTCTAAGGTTTACTGAACAAACTCCTGTTGCCAATTTTGAAGTTTACGACAATTGTGCCTGCTTTTGTCATCTCCAATGTAAACACTTTCTTGTTGAGGAGGAATTGGTTTGTGTTTTCAAAAACCTTACTTGTTGGATGGTAACAATTATGAAAAGTCATTTTAAAGTTATAATACTCTATATTTATTACAAAGTGTAAGAACTACAATTTAATGGCGGAATACACACACTTTGATGTCAGCAGAAAGAAAATGTATTAAACTCCATAAAAATTAATAACTCTAAAATTGGAGTGTGTTTGATCAATATCTGGCACAATAGAAGAACACTTTTTGGCTTCCCTGGTAATAGATAATAAACATGACTATTTTAATTCAAAAAATCGTTGCAAACCCGCATTTAGCACCTGTTAAGGGCTATTATTATTTTTGACAGAAACGAACTTGGTGTTAGCCTTAGCTCGGCAACCATCTGCTTAAAAATGTTTCGCTAAAACACTTTATTTATTTAATTAAGAATATAAAAACTTCAGTTTAGACAAATTGCTTATGATAATTTAATAGTTTACATCAAATGTGAGTGATACAATGGGGCCTCCGTGGTGTGGTCGGGCACGACTATCAAACATTTATACCTATGGGTTAGTAAATCAACTCCAGGTAAGAACTTTAAACAAATTTTTGGCGGCGGGTGAAAAATTAATCTAATCTTTTTACCATGTTAATACTTTTCTGTAAAATGCATTGGTCGTTTGAAGCTGTAGTTAAAGAATAGGTCCTGGTCAGTTCGTACAAGAGTTATATCGTACACTGCTGACTAACTTGAGAAAACTTAATGGGATGTTATGGGACTTAAATAACTAGCACGTCTTGCGTCCGTACAATGATCAATGGCTTTGAAATTAATTATAATATCAGTATATGACATTCTAGCTAAATCTCCTTTTGCATCTGGAAAATCATACATTTCTCTTTTTTCGTAGTGTTGGTTGAGATTTTAAACGATACATATTTCAATAGTAGATTGAGCTCTTGATGTAATTGGGTGATTCTGGTAAATTCTCTGTAGAAGTTGTTTTAATATTGAAGTCTGAAGCGGTTATTTCCATAACTGAATTATATAAACACTTATTAAGAAGGCAGTCAGGGAAAAAGCTTTATTTTCAAATTATCTAAATACGATTCTTTCACGCATAAAATGTTACAGAAAATGAACAAGACATAAAGAACAAGAAAACAAGAACCAAATCCAAACAATTAAAACTTAAGTGGAATAAAATTACTTAACATTTTCATGATAACTCTTTTTATAAATAAGTTAGAAAATATGTATATGTATGATGTTTAAGATCTAATTATTTGGACATTGAAAAGAATTTAGAATTTGATTATTCTTTAAAGATTTCTGTATAGTTTTTTTGTCGACACCTTTCAACAATAAAACTTTTGCCATTTACATGTCGTGTTAAGTGTGCTATGAAAATAAGAAAATTCGAAATTTTATTAAATTTAGGTAATGTTCACTACTTGTTCGTATTCCCTTTAATTTTACAGTCAACGAATGGTTTTTTGAAATACTCTTGAATAAGAAAGACTAGCTGAAATAAATATTTATCTAAATGTTTTTAAATGGAACATAGAAACTATCTCTTTAAAAAGTCACCTCTGACACCCCAATTGTAAATCATTACTAGATTTTCTCAAAAAATACTCAGAATTTGGATTATAGTGGAATTTTAAGTAGAAATCAGATTTAGTGCTCATATTTGTTTTATTTTATTTCATGTCCCGGTTGGTCGTTTGTCATGTTTAATTCCGATATATTTTAAGCGTTTTGTTAAGTTTCATGTGGTATTATAGAGAAAGATGTTACTTCTTTTAATAAAACGTTATTAACTCTGCCCTGAATAATTTACCTTTACTCGCTAAGCTATGATGCATTTCGAGGAATTTATATTTCAGGCTTTTAAATTCGCTTAAAACAAAGCACAGTTTCCTTTTACCTTATTCCATAAGAGCCCCCAGAGAGGGCCCTTCTAATTGTGGGAAGGCAAATGTTATGATTAGGTTGAAATAGGAAATTATTCAACACTTAATAGAGGATATAAATATATGTTAACTGTTATTGAAACTTTTTCATAATTTACTTGGCTTGAAGCAACTAAAAATGCTTTGACTGCAGTATTTCAAAGAGTATTAAACTTAGGACGTTTACTTAACAATTTACAGACTGATGGTGGGAAAAATAATTTTTTAATAAACAGTTTGGACAACTTATGAAAACTTCCGATTAATCTGATAAGGAAAATATATCTTTATAATATGTTTTATCTTCAGAATTCAAATTATCCTCCTTAACCGTCCTGTCAACAGTGGTTTCAAGATTATCTTCCTTAAATTTCTTTATCAGATATTGTCTTTGAACTTTAAACTCTCTTCGGTTGAAGCTGTAGGTCTCTTAACATTAGTTAGTTTAAATATTTTATATACTGGTTCTTTGACTGGCTGAGCGATTTAAGATAACCTACAAGTTTTTCCGCTTCTCGACTTTGTTAATTCCTTTAGAAGGGTTTCCTCCATTGTGAGTTTATAGCTTAAAGGTTGGCTAATTAATTTTATAGTTATTCCACTTAAGTTTTAATAGTTTGATAGTGGTTCTTGTTTTAAAAAAATACGTTTTTTGTGGTTTATGTCATGTTCTTTATCTGTAACATTTTATGCCTGAAAGAAATAAATTTGATAAATTTGAAAATAATGCTTTTTCCCCCAGCTGTCTTCTGAAAAAGTGTTTACATATTTCAGTAATGCATATAAAAGCTTCAGACATCAATATTAAATTGGCTTCTAACAATGCCCCGTGTGATGGTCAGAAACGCTACTTAATTTACCAGAAACAACAAATTACATCAAGAGCAGAAACTACTATAAAAAAATGTATCTTTTCAAATCTCAACCAACAGTGCGAAAACATGAGAAATGTCAAGATTTTCAAGACGCAAATGGACATTCAGCCAGAACGTCATATACTGATATTTTTATTCATTGCCAAGCCCCTGATCATTGTACGGGCGGGAGACGTGCTAGTTATTTAAGTCCCATAACATCCGTATAATCCTTATACGAACTGACCCGATCCTATTATTTAACGACGGCTCCAAACGGCAAATGCATTTTAGAGAGAAGTATTAACATGGTCAAGATATTAATCTCTAACTTGTAAAGCCGACAGTATATACGATCTGCAAACCTGCCGCTGAAAAATTGTTTGATGTTCCTACCCGGAGTAGATTTTCTAACCTGTAGGTATAAATGTACGATCGTCATCCCCCATCACACCTCGGAGGCCCCACTGCATCACATACATTTGAAGTACACTATTATTAAATTGTTATAAGTAATTTGTTTAATCTAACATATTTATATTATTTATTAAATAAATTAAGTACACCAGCAATACATTTATTAAGCAGATGTTTGCTGAGATAAGTTCGTTTCTGTCACAAATAATAATGCCTAAAATGGCTCTACATTCGGGTATGCAACTATTTTTTGATGTAAAATGGACATGTACATATATTATGTATTACCACAGAAGCCAAAAATGTTTCTTAGATTGCTTACAATGTGTCAGATATTGATCAACCACATTCCAGTTTAAGAATTTTTTATTTTTCTATGGAGTTAAATACATGTTCTTTCTCGAAGTGTGTGTATTCCGCTAATAAATTGAATCTCTCTAAGTAGTAAAGTATTTTCAATCAATTAATACCTTGGTAATTGAGGATCTGCACTTAAATATAAGTTCTATCGAGATAACAAAGCATATTGAACCTTGTGGATGGCTGGCTTCAGCAATAGAAGTTGCTTAGCTGACTATGAAGCAAGTTTGCCTAGACAAAATAAATTAGGATGATTCTTTAAAGCCAATTAATCCAATCAATCTGGAGAAAATCTGGAATCAAAACCGGTCAAAGTTCTTGCTTCAACTACATTATGAGTATGTGAATGCCGCTAACAGATAATAATAACCTTGACTGTGACAGGTCAAAGCACAATGATCAAGTTTAATGAACTTTGATATATAAATCCTATGTACGATATAAGCAGTTTTCAGATAATCCAAAAAAAATAATTTTTATTAGCTTGGATATGAGTACGTGATGTGACCCTTTTTAAAGTTGGGTAAAGGAAATCCTAGTACTTTTCAGATAGTCGGAGATAACTACTTTTTATTAGATTGGGTATGAGTACGTGATGTGACCCCTTTTTATTTCAGTACAGGAAAATCCAATGTAGTTTTCTGATTATCCAAAATAATTAATTTTTATTTTCTTGGGCTTGGGAAAACGTGATGTGAACCCTTTTTAATTGATATGGCGTGCGGTCAAATATCGAGTGAGGTCATTTCTTCAGTGATCGTCAGATTTCTAAGCCTTTTTTTAAATATATCCGTTAGCACAGTGTATGCGTATGCATGTGCTATTTTAACTATCGTTAATTTCTCCTAGTTATAATTCGTAAATTTTCTGAGTCTTTCCCTTAAATTATCATCGTCAAAATGGTGCTTGTGTTTAGAAGAATTCAAGTCATTGTTTTAGAATTTTTTTTTAAGGTTGTTGTCGTAATAGTTCTAATGAACCCTGTTTTTGCTGTCTGATAGAAAATGCCTTATGTCCATGCTGTGTTTGAGGTATTTCAGTGATCGTCAACTCCTCAATGCACGATTTTGTTGGAGTTCTGAGGAATTTTTCATCAACATGGTGCTTTTGCTTTGCTTATTAGTGTTCAAGTCATTGTTTTAGAATTTTCGTTTATGGTATTTTGAGCGTGCCAATTCGTTGCACTGTTTTCGATTTTTAAGTGGGGTGTACTTGAATTAGAGTGTGTCTGGTATGTGCGAAAGTACTTGCATTTGTCAGGTAGTCTAAGGTAGATAATTTGTTTTAGCTTAGGTACGTGATGTAGTCCATTATTATTTGATAGGGTTTTAGGCGAGTTCCGATATTGTTGTATGGAAATTGAACATTTGTTGTGGAAGTTAATTTGCGTGGAAGATTATTAGTATTTACAATATACTAGTACCTTTCCTGGGGAAGTGATTAAACAACGAGTGATGTCATTTAAAGTGTGAAAATGTATTGCACTGTTTTTGATATGCAAGAAGGGATGTACTTAATATTAATGTAACTATTTGAATTGTCATAAGGACCTTGTGGCACATTTAAAAGGTTCAGTGCATGTGTTTGGTATTCTGGTGTTGAACAATTTCTTTTGAATGATGATATCTTGCAGTAGTTTTCATCTGGCAAAGTACAATAAGAACCTTTTTTATATGGAAAATCCAATGGAGAAAGTCGAAGGTAATTAATTTGTATTAGCTTTGCTATAGGAGGTGCTGAAAACCCTTACCATAGGCAATGGCTAGGGACTTCACGATGCACAGAGGGGTCTTTTTTTCTTCTTGATGTGCCTTCAAAGATCCTTGATAATTAAAATTCGTGTGGGCCTTCCCCCACTTATTTCAATAATGGGGCCTTATTAACGTTATGCGGTTTGAGGCACTTATATCTCTCTTTGCCATTGTCTCACTCATTCGGGGCAAAGCTGCTGTGTGGAAGTTTCTTTGTTTAATGCGCCTTAAAATAAGATGCTATGCCGTTTAACTCGGTTTAATATTTTTCATTATTTTAAATGTTCTGTTGAATTTTTAAAAATTTTCCTTTTCGTTTTTAGACGTTCTCTCTTATCCATGAAAGTGTGATCGCATTAATTGTTAAGAGTTCACCTCTTTTGTTTAGGGATAATGCCGAGTGTTTTTTTAATTTTCAGATATTTCGCTTATTTGAATGCTTCAATTTTTCTATAGTATACATTTTTTGGTAGTTTGATTATTGATTGTTAACTGGTAATTTTAGAGACATATTGAGATTGCTTTCAAATGTTTTTTATGTAAATATCATAGTAATGATTTTTATGCTTTTTTAATTGGTGCCCGCTTCTTCTTCTTGGTGTAGTGTTTCTTTAGTTTTTCTCATGCCTTATGTTTGAAAGAGGGTTTCGTGGTTGGGGCAATAGTGGGAGGCGAGGTGGAGGGACCGTCCGTAAAAATCCGATTGCGCTAATTGTTATGCGGGAAAGTGTGCTGCTGTGTGGGTTGTTTCCGTGTTGTTTTATTTCTTAACAGGGGTTCGCTAGTTGAATTGTTATCAGTTACGGCTGGTTTGAATATTGTAGACTTGTTGAGTGATATTTCTAAGGTTTTCTGAACAAACACCTGTTGCCAATTTTGGAAGTTTACGACAATTGTGCCTGCTTTTGTCATCTCCAATGTAAACACTTTCTTGTTGAGGAGGAATTGGTTTGTGTTTTCAAGAACGTTACTTGTTGGATGGTAAAAATTATGAAAAGTCATTTTAAAGTTATAATACTCTATATTTATTACAAAGTGTAAGAACTACAATTTGATGGCGGAATACACACACTTTGATGTCAGCAGAAAGAAAATGTATTAAACTCCTTAAAAATTAAAAACTCTAAAATTGGAGTGTGTTTGATCAATATCTGGCACAATAGAAGAACACTTTTTGGCTTCCCTGGTAATAGGTAATAAACATTACTATTTTAATTCAAAAAATCGTTCAAATCCGCATTTAGCACCTGTTGTGGGCTATTATTATTTTTGACAGAAACGAACTTGGTGTTAGCCTTAGCCTGGCAACCATCTGCTTAAAAATGTTTCGCTAAAACACTTTATTTATTTAATAAAGAATATAAAAATTTCAGTTTAGACAAATTGCTTATGATAATTTAATAGTGTACATCAAATGTGAGTGCTACAAGGGGGCCTCCTATCAAACATTTATACCTATGGGTTAGTAAATCAACTCCAGGTAAGAACTTTAAACAATTTTTCAGCGGCGGGTGAAAAACTAATCTAATCTTTTTACCATATTAATACTTTTCTGTAAAATGCATTGGCCGTTTGAAGCTGTCGTTAAAGAATAGGTCCTGGTCAGTTCGTATAAGAGTTATATCGTACACTGCTGACTAACTTGAGAAAACTTAATGGATGTTATGGGACTTAAATAACTTACACGTCTTGCGTCCGAACAATGATCAATGGCTTTGAAATTAATTATAATATCAGTATATGACATTCTAACTAAATCTCCTTTTGCATCTTGAAAATCATACATTTCTCTTTTTTCGTAGTGTTGGTTGAGATTTTAAACGATACATATTTCAATAGTAGATTGAGCTCTTGATGTAATTGGGTGATTCTGGTAAGTTCTCTGTAGAAGTTGTTTTAATATTGAAGTCTGAAGCGGTTATTTCCATAACTGAATTATATAAACACTTATCAAGAAGGCAGTCAGGGAAAAAGCTTTATTTTCAATTTATCTAAATACGATTCTTTCACGCATAAAATGTTACAGAAAATGAACAAGACATAAACAACAAGAAAACAAGAACCAAATCCAAACAATTAAAACTTAAGTGGAATAAAATTATTTAACATTTTCATGATAACTATTTTTATAAATAAGTATTTTCTAATGTATTTTCTATGTATTATGTTTAAGATCTAACTATTTCGACATTGAAAAGAATTTAGAATTTGATTATTCTTTAAAGATTTCTGTATAGTTTTTTTGTCGACACCTTTCAACAATAAAAATTTGTCATTTACATGTCGTGTTAAGTGTGCTATGAAAATAACAAAATTCCAAATTTTATTAAATTTAGGTAATGTTCACTACTATATATACTACTATATTCCCATTAATTTTACAGTCAACGAATGGTTTTTTGAAATACTCTTGAATAAGAAAGACTAGCTGAAATAAATATTTATCTAAATGTTTTTAAATGGAACATAGAAACTATCTCTTTAAAAAGTCACCTCTGACAACCCAATTGTAAATCATTACTAGATTTTATCAAAAAATACTCAGAATTTGGATCATAGTGGAATTTTAAGTAGAAATCAGATTTAGTGCTCATATTTGTTTTATTTTATTTCATGTCCCGGTTGGTCGTTTGTCATGTTTAATTCCAATATATTTTAAGCGTTTTGTTTAGCAATTTAAGTTTCATGTGGTACTATAGAGAAAGATGTTACCTCTTTAAATAAAACGTTATTAACTCTGCTCTAAATAATTTACCTTTACTCGCTAAGCTATGATGCATTTCGAGGAATTTATATTTCAGGCTTTTAAACTCGCTTAAAACAAAGCACAGTTTCCTTTTACCTTATTCCATAAGAGCTCCCAGATAGGGCCCTTCTAATTGTGGAGAGGCAAATGTTATGATTAGTCTATCTATACTCAAAGTTGTTATATCAACCGAAATATCTTAGACAGCTTGTTACACCTATACACGGGATGAGATATTACACATATACAAATGCAAAAGATGTTATTAAACCTGAACATGCCAAGCCTTATTCATTATTTATATTTGATAATATTGCAAGCAAAAAACAAAGCAGTAAATGATTATACTTTCGTATGGTTCGACATCTCGATATAGATTCGCTCTATTTATGTCAATCCTATTCCCATATTCCAAAACATTTAATTCGCGATAACGCTAATTTTAAAATAAAAATTTACAATTGTGTGAAGAAAACTTGAAGATTAAGGATTACAACAGTAGTACTCATTCGTTTGGGGAGAGCCTGGCCTTATAGAGTTCGTTTTTACTTTCAACAATTGTAGCAAAGCTTTCTGAAGAGGGTTGTCAAGAACCCGAAATTATAATAAAAACAGTGTGCAGCCACGAAAATCAATATTACAACTTGTCTTCTATTTAAATATAGAAGCAACAAGTTTTGAGCCGGTTAATCCCTGTTCAATGAGTAAAAGCAACAGACCGAAGTAAAACAAACGAGCTAAACAAAATTAATATGATACATATATACAATGATCACGTGGAAAGAGATAAATATGCCGAGGGTGTTCTTAAAAAGAACATGGATAGCAATGTTTTCGATGAGTACATTAATTTTTATTAATAAATTGTAGTGATTAAAACTATTGTTCTTTTATTTAATATTTTATATATTGAACGATTGAGGATGCCCGGTTACGTCTGTCGTGTTTGAATTGTAACTTGTGAATGTTTTCTCCACGCTTTTCGTAAGCAAATAATGCCAAGTAAATGAGCATTACAACCGTATACTTATACCATGTTTACACTTATGCTCTATTCTTATTTGATGTTCACAATGGTGATGTAAGAGCTTATATCTAGTTGCGCATTCGAAAACGCGACTTATATATTAACTTACATAATACCATTCGGCCGTCCTGACAGCAAGAATCTTCCAATTCTTTCGTAAATAACGTTTGTCACTTTTAATATCTACATATCGGTTTGAATTACTGTAACCTTGGAACCATTGCTAAATATTATGCGCTGCCCAGACGCCTCCATAAAGTATTCGTCTCTGTTGTGACCATCTACATCTTTTACGATGTACCTATCATTTTCTCAGACTTTTGTTAGCTTGAACGGTCCATTATATTTCGGTATCAATTTTCTTGCTATACCTATGCTATTATCAATTTTTTTTATCACCACGTAGTTGCCTATTGAGTATCGGACTGATTATTTTCTCTTAGTGTTAACAAATCTTTCGTTATAGGCCTGAGCATGTTTTTTGATTCTCCTGTGCGTCTTCCCTAATGTCTTTGATGTCCCTATCACCCACGTTGATAATGTATTCTCTAATATTATCTGTTATATGTCATTTTTGATTAACCCCACAAAACATCACGCTTGGATGCTCATCTATCATTCTATGTATCGTGTTATTCAACGAAAACTCAACCTTTTCTACAATCTTATCCAATGATGTATTGCTCCCCGAATCCGCAAGTTTTGCCATCATAGGCCCTAAACTTCTATTAACTCTCTCTACTTAAGCGTTAGCGATCCAGTAGCTATTTGAACGTGCGGAACGCCATTTCTTAAAAAATGGTTAAAATTCGTTAGAAGTGATACTTGTGCCTCTATCAGAAATTATGTACTTTGGTTTGCTATAATATCTGAAATATTCCGTTAATGCCTTAGTTATTTCTTTAAAAATATTTTTTAACAGAATTTCTATGTATCGGTCCATAATGATCAATATGGAGCGTATCAAAAGGTTTGTTAGGCTTTGAGATATTGTGCAAATACTCCTCAGTTTTACCACTCTAATCCGAGAATGTTATGCATTTTAAGCAGTTCATAATGTGGTCTCGTACTTTTGTTCTAAGATGTGGGAACCAGTATCTTTTTTCTACCAATTCAGTAACTTTGTTTATATCAATGTGGCCCATTTCGTCGTGTACAGTTAGTAGTTCTGTGGCATATAAAATAGCAGAGTGTTCTTATCCATTTTTTGTATACTACACCATTTTTTATCTCATAATTTTTATGCTCAACTTTCTGTAATTTTTCTTTTAATCCTATCATATTGGGGTCTCTATTTAGGCATATGTTTAAGTTTTCCTTGAACGTATTGGTTTCTATTATCATTATTTCTTGACTTCTGCTCAAAGCATTAACATTTTGCATACGTTTTTCTATGCGATGTTCCACAACATAATCACAGTTTTGCATTTCTAGAGCCCATCGGGCGATCCTCTGATTGAACTCCGTTTTATTGACCGCCATAGTAAGCGAGTTGGAGTCTGTAACTATTTTGAATGGTATGCCCTGTTAATAAACTTGAAATCTTGTCAAAGCGTAAATTTTAGCAAAAGTTTTCGAAACTTCGATTCGGCAGTGCACTAGCATCGAAATGTAATTCGGTTTCCGCTGACGGGTCATATAACGCTAGTTTTGCCATCATAGGCCCTAAACTTCTATTAACTCTCTCTACTTAAGCGTTAGCGATCCAGTAGCTATTTGAACGTGCGGAACGCCATTTCTTAAAAAATGGTTAAAATTCGTTAGAAGTGATACTTGTGCCTCTATCAGAAATTATGTACTTTGGTTTGCTATAATATCTGAAATATTCCGTTAATGCCTTAGTTATTTCTTTAAAAATATTTTTTAACAGAATTTCTATGTATCGGTCCATAATGATCAATATGGAGCGTATCAAAAGGTTTGTTAGGCTTTGAGATATTGTGCAAATACTCCTCAGTTTTACCACTCTAATCCGAGAATGTTATGCATTTTAAGCAGTTCATAATGTGGTCTCGTACTTTTGTTCTAAGATGTGGGAACCAGTATCTTTTTTCTACCAATTCAGTAACTTTGTTTATATCAATGTGGCCCATTTCGTCGTGTACAGTTAGTAGTTCTGTGGCATATAAAATAGCAGAGTGTTCTTATCCATTTTTTGTATACTACACCATTTTTTATCTCATAATTTTTATGCTCAACTTTCTGTAATTTTTCTTTTAATCCTATCATATTGGGGTCTCTATTTAGGCATATGTTTAAGTTTTCCTTGAACGTATTGGTTTCTATTATCATTATTTCTTGACTTCTGCTCAAAGCATTAACATTTTGCATACGTTTTTCTATGCGATGTTCCACAACATAATCACAGTTTTGCATTTCTAGAGCCCATCGGGCGATCCTCTGATTGAACTCCGTTTTATTGACCGCCATAGTAAGCGAGTTGGAGTCTGTAACTATTTTGAATGGTATGCCCTGTTAATAAACTTGAAATCTTGTCAAAGCGTAAATTTTAGCAAAAGTTTTCGAAACTTCGATTCGGCAGTGCACTAGCATCGAAATGTAATTCGGTTTCCGCTGACGGGTCATATAACGCTAGTACCGGTGATTTCAGAAGTTTTCCATTTAGGACTTCAAATGCCCTAATCTATCTATTTTATTCTATCTAGTCAGATCATGTAAAGGTTTTGCTATAGTTGAAATGTCTTTGATAAAACGCATGAAATACGAACATAAACCTAAGGATCTTCTCACTGAGGGCTTGTCATGCAATAAGAAATTTATAATAGCTTCTAGTCCTTTGTCGTCTGAGCGTATGGCGGAATCATCTAAAGTGATACTTAACATTGTAAAAACCTTGTTGATGAATATCTGTAATACCGACGGGGCGTTCTTAAAAATTCATACTGACCCAATGGTGTGATGGAAGACGTATAGCTAACCGACTCTTCGTTCATAAAAACATGAAAAAATGATTTTTCAGGTCCAACTTCTTAAAAATAGTCTTATTTTCCAACATTTCTAATCAGTCGTCTACTAAAGGAATGGAATAGCTATGTTTCATCGTAACTTTGTTTGGATACCTAAAGTCGATACACATACTTAAGCCTGTGTTCTTATGCACCAAAACAATTGGTGAGGCAAATTCTGATTCACTTACCCTTATAAAACCTTTCTCCAAATAATCAGCTAGTATCTTTTGTTTTTGATTTTTTTTCGGCATACGAAAGTGTCCGAGGAGGGCATTTGAACGGTTAAGAGTTTTCTGACGTTAGCTTCATTTCCATCCTAACCTCTGATTTAACTGGGCGTTGTATTTCTAAATATGTTTTCCGAAATATATGTTCTAAAATATTCTTAAATTTATGTGGTCTTTCGCTTCCGACTTTGAGGTTTAACTCAGTTAATTGTGTATCTAAATCAATAGACATAATCATGTTTTCAAAATCTTTGAGGTTTTCATAATCTGCGTACGTTTCGGTAGAAATTTTCTCATCATTAACTTGTTCACACGAAACAATTTTGCTATTGCTATCTATTCCTAATCGTGGCAACCACGATCAATTTAATTTTAAAATTTTTATTCAAAACATTAATAACACGAAATCATTTTTCACTTGTTTCTAATGTAACATAGTTTAAACCATAAAATGAATTATTTCGGTATTCAGTAATTCCGATTTGGCACGACATCTTCTCCAATCAGTCTGATTGGGCTGCCAGAGTCTATCAAGCATTTTGAAGAACAATTGTTGTTACAACCACTGATAGGACTAAAACTAAATGATCTTACATAATTATTTTTATTTTCCACGGAAATCTTCTTTTTCTTCTGCAATCAATCAGCTACCATATCATCAGTACTTCTACACGCGTAACAAGTCCCTGATGATAGTCGTGGTTTGCTGCAGTCAGCCGCGTAGTGTCCAACGCTGTAGCATGTTACATCGCGCTAAGTTATTGTGGCCAGTGCATTTCTTTCTGCTTGCTTACCACCTGACTTTGTATTTTAATGTTCAAGAGCGCCTTAAACAAATCACTGGTGTTCTTGTGCTGTTGCATTGACACTTGTTTTAGCATTGTTGTATTAGGAATACCGTCGGTTAGGTATTCGACTTATTCTTTCTCGTCAAAAGATAGTTTGTCAGCTAATGATAGTTTGTCGTTAAAATTGTCTACAAAACTCTTTTCATACCGCCATTTACGCTGTTCGAACTTCTTACGAATTTCTAGTGTAGCAAATCTTTGTTCTGCCTGCCAACTTCGTGGCGTACAACGCACGCTTCATGTTGTGTTACCATCAGAATTTCCGTCGTAATCCGAAACAACGTTGCTAATTATGTTGAGTGCAACTCCACTGACCGAATTTTTTACACCATCATTGTTCATTAGTTTGATTAGTTTATTTTCTCTTCTTAAGGTTTCTCTTTCGCGTTTCAGTAAGTCCTTTTCTCTTTTAATGAGGTCGAGTTCTCTCTCTCTCTCTCTCTCTCCCCTCCATCAGATGAAATAGTCAAGCTATAAGCTAATAACACACCATGGAGGAAACCCCTCCAAAGGAATTAAGAAAATTGAGAAAAATCTTAAAACAGATATTAAATACCATTAAATTAAGGAAGCGGCAAAAACCCATGGATTATCTAAAATCTTTAAGCCAGTGATAGAACCATTAAATCAAATATTTAAATGAACTAATGTTTAGAGACCTACGTATCCTCAATTCACAAGAAATATTAAGAAGCGAATTTAACAAGTAAATTAATAATGTCAGATAAGAAATATCCAACTTGAATAAGAATATTAAAGATATAACGATCCAACCACATAACGATCAAGAATTTATTTATTTATTTATAACATCAAAAAATGGAAAAAATATCCATAGTAAGCGAACTACACGCCCAAGCAAGAAAACATTTTCAACGACGATGAGTGGTAATGGAGGTAACTGATGACTTATGGCAAGCTGACCAAGTTAAAAGGGAAATTATTCAACACTTAATAGAGGACACGTATATGTTAACTGTTATTGACATTTTTTCAAAATTTACCTGACTTCAAGTAACTTAAATAAAAATGCTGCTGATATATCTGCAAAATAAACCTGATGTATAAGCCCTCAAATTATTTTCGATACTGATTTTATTTTTGTGTCACCCCTTTCGTCTATATATAGGCTATATGTTCCAACAAGTCTCGCTATAAAGTACTGGTAAATTGAAAACATCCGATTATTTTTCATTTGATTAAGAAAATATATCTTTCTAATATGTTTTATCTTTAGAATTCCAATAATCCTCCTTAACCGTTTTTTTCTAGAGTGGTTTCAACAATGTCTTACTTAAGTTTCTTTATCGGGGGTTTGCTGTCGAATTTTATACTCTCTTCGATTGTAGCTGTGGTCTCTTAACTATAGTTAATTTAAATATTTTATTTAATGGTTCTATCACTGGCTTAACAATTTTAGATAATCTACAAGTTTTTTCCGCTTTCATAATTTATGCTATTAAATTTCTGTTTTTTGATTTTTCTCGACTTTCCTAATTCTAAAGGGGTTCCTTCATTGTGCGTTTACAGCTTAAAGGTTGACTAATTAATTTAAAATGTTAATCCACTTAAGTTTTAATTGTTTGGATATATTTCTTGTTTTACAAAAAAACCTATTTTTGTTGTTTATGTCTGAACGAATCATATTAGGCTGAATGAATCATATTTAATAAATTTAAAAATAATACTTTTTCCCTTGCTGTCTTCTGAAAAAGTGTTTATATAATCAAGTTATAACATAACAGCTTCAGACTTCAATATTGAAACGACAAGGTCCCGTGTGATGGCCGGAAGCGCTACTTAATTTACCAGAAACACATAATTACATCAAGAGCTGAAACTACTATTAAAATATGTATCGTTTCAAATCTCAACCAACACTGCGAAAACATGAGAAACGTGAAGATTTTCAATACGCAAAGGGAGATTTAGCCAGAACGTCATATACTGATATTTTTATTCATTGCGAATCTCCTGATCATCGTACGGACGGAAGACGTGCTAGTTATTTAAGTCCCTTTATATTAAGTCCTCTCAAATTAGTAAGCTGTGTACGACATCCTAATGCGAAGTGTCCTGAACCTTTTATTTAACGACGGCTCCAAATTATGTCAAAAATAATTAAACTCAAAATGGCTTTACATGCGGGTTTCCAACTATTTTTTATTGTAAAATGCCCATATATATTACTTATTACCAAAGAAGCCAAAAATGTTTCTTATATTGCGTACAATGTGCTAGATATTGATCAAACACACTCCAGCTTTAGAGATTGTTATTTTTCTAGGGAGTTTAATACCCGGAGGGAGTTTAATTCCGCTAATAAATTGTAGTTTTTACTCTAAGTAGTCAAGTATTTTCAATCAATTTGCATATTAAGCATCATAACTTTAAAATGGCTTTTTATAACTGTTACATGCAACAAGCAACGTTGTTAAAAACACAAAACAATTCTCCTACAACAAGAAAGTGTTTACGTTGAAGATGAAAAAGAAGGCACAATTGTTGTAAACTCCAAAAATTGGCAGCGGGTGGTTGTTCAGAGATCCATAGAAATATTACTCAACAAGACTGCAATATTCATACGTTATTAACAGGAAATGAAAATTAATAGCGAATCCCTGTTAGGAAATAAAACAACACGGAAAACCCTTACACAACCGCGGATTTTCCCAAAACCGGGGTGACAGATAACAATTACCGCTATCCTATTCTTACGGATAAGAGAATCACAGGCTCTCTCCACCAGGCTCTAAGTGTGCTATGAAAATAACAAAATTCCAAATTTTATTAAATTTAGGTAATGTTCACTACTTTTTCGTATTCTCTTTAATTTTACAGTCAACGAATGGTTATTTGAAATACTCCTGAATGAGAAACTCTAGCCGAAATAAATATTTATCTAAATGTTTTAAAATGGAACATAGAAACTATCTCTTTAAGAGTCACCTCTGACACCCCAATTCTAAATCATTACTAGATTTTCTCAAAAAATACTCGGAATTTGGATTAAAGTAGAATTTTAAGTAGAAATCAGATTTAGTGCTCATATTTGTTTTATTTTATTTCATATCTCTGTTGGTCGTTTGTCATGTTTAATTCCAATATATTTAAAGCGTTTTGTTAAGCAGTTTGAGTTTCATTTGGTACTATTAAGCAAGATGTCACTACTTTTAATAAAAACGTTATTAACTCTGCTCTGAATAACTTACCTTTACTCGCTAAGCTATGATGCATTTCGAGGAATTTATATTTCACGTATTTAAATTCGCTTAAAACAAAGCACAATTTCCTTTTACCTTATTCCATAAGAGCTCCCAGAGAGGGCATTTCTAATTGTGGAAAGCCAAATGTTATGATCTGTCTATCTATACTCAAAGTAGTTATATCAACCGAAATATGAGTATCTTAGGCAGCTTGTTACACCTATACACGGGATGAGATATTACACATATACAAATACAGAAGATGTTAGTAATATTGAACATGTCAAGTCTTATTCATTATTTATATTTGATAATATTGCAAGCGAAAAACAAAAAGTAAATGATTATACTTTCGTTTGGTTCGACATCGCGATATAGATTCGTTCTATTTATTTGAAGCATATTCCCATATTCCAAAACATTTAATTCGCGATAACGCTCTTATAATAAAGTTTTAACGAAATTAATATGAAACATATATACAATGATCACGTGGAAAACGATATATATGCCGAGGGTGTTCTTAAAAGGAACATAGATAGAAATGGTTTCGATGAGTACATTCATATATATTAATAAATTGTAGTGGTTAAAACTATTGTTCTTTTATTTAATATTTTATATATTGAACGATTGAGGATGCCCGGTTACGTCTGTCGTGTTTGAGTTGTAACTTGTGAATGCTTTCTCCACGCTTTGCGTAAGCAAATAATGCCAAGTAAATGAGCATTACAACCGTATACTTATACAATGTTTACACTTATGCTCTATTCTTATATGATGTTCACAATGGTGATGTAAGAGCTTAAATCTAGTTGCTCGTTCGAATGCGCTACTTATATATTATCTTACATACTACAATTCGGCCGTCCTGACAGCAAGAATCTTCCAATTCTTTCGTAAATAACGTTTGTCACTTTAAATATCTACATATCGGTTTGGATTACTGTATACTTGGAATCATAGCTTAATATTATGCGCTGCACAGACGCCTCCATAAAGTATTCGACTCTGTTGTAACCATCTACATCTTCTACGATGTACCTATCATTTTCTAAGACTTTTGTTAGCTTGTACGTTCCATTATATTTCGGTATCAATTTTCTTGCTATACCTATGCTTTTATCAATTTTTTTATCACCAAGTAGTCGTCTATTGAGTATCGGACTGATTATATTCTCTTAGTGTTAACAAATCTTTCGTTATAGGCCTCAGCATGTTTTCTGATTCTCCTGTGCGTCTTCCCTAATTTCTTCGATGTCCCTATCATCCTCGTTGATAATGTTTTCTTTAATTTTATCAGTTATATGCCCTTTTTTGATTAATCCCGCAAAACATCATGCTTGGATGCTCATCTAATATTATATGTATCGTGTTATTCAACGCAAACTCAACTTTTTCTATAATCTTATCCAATGATGTATTGTTCCCCGAATCCGCAAGTTTTGCCATCATAGGCCCTAAACTTCTATTAACTCTCTCTACTTAAGCGTTAGCGATCCAGTAGCTATTTAAACGTGCGGAACGCCATTTCTTAAAAAATGGATAAAATTCGTTAGAAGTGATACTTGTGCCTCTATCAGAAATTATGTACTTTGGTTTGCTATAATATCTGAAATATTCCGTTAATGCCTTAGTTATTTCTTTATAAATATTTTTTTAACAGAATTTCTATGTATCGGTCCATAATGATCAATATGGAGCGTATCAAAAGGTTTGTTAGGCTTTGAGATATTGTGCAAATACTCCCCAGTTTTACCACTCTTATCCGAGAATGTTATGCATTTTAAGCAGTTCATAATGAGGTCTTGTACTTTTGTTCTAAGATGTGGGAACCAGTAACTTTTTTCTACCAATTCAGTAACTTTGTTTATACCAATGTGGCCCATTTCGTTTTAGTAATTTCTGTAATTTTTCTTTTAATCTAATCATATTGGGGTCTCTTTTTTGGCATATGACTAAGTTTTCCTTGAAATTATTGGTTTCTATTATCATTATTTCTTGACATCTGATCTTAGCATCAACATGTTGCATACGTTTTCCTATGCGATGTTCCACAACATAATCACAGTTATGTATTTCTAGAGCCCATCGGGCGATCCTCTCATTTAACTCCTTTTTATTGACCGTCATAGTAAGCGAGTTGCAGTCTGTAAATATTTTGAATGGTATGCCCTGTAAATAAACTCGGAATCTTCTCAACGCGTACATTTTAGCTAAAGAACTCTTAGCTATGAAACTTCGACTCCGATTCGGCAGTGCACTAGCATCGAAATGCAATTCCGTTTTCGCTGACTGGTCATATAACGCTAGTACTGGTGATTTCAGAAGTTTTCCATTAATGACTTCAAATGCCGTAATCTATCTAAATTATCCCATCTAGGCAGATCATATAAAGGTTTTGTTATAGTTGAAATGTCTTTGATAAAACGCCTGAAATACGAACCTTAGGAACTTCTCTCTTAGTGCACCTTGTCAGGCAATTACAAATGTATAATGGCTTCTAGTCCTTTGTCATCTGAGTGTATGCCGGAAGCATCTATAGTGTACCACAGATACTTAACACTGTAAAAACCTGGTTGATAAACATCTGAAATACCGACGGGGCGTTCTCAAAAATTCATACCGACCCAATGGTGTGATGGAAGACGAATAGCTAACCGACTCTTCGTTTATAACAAACATGAAAAAATTCGTAAAAATAGTCTTATTTCCTAACATTTCTAATAAGTCGTCTACTAAAGGGATGAGATAGTTATATTTCATCGTAACTTTATTTAGATACCTAAAGTCTGCACCAAAACAATTGGTGAGGTAAATTCTGATTCAGTAACCCTTATAAAACCTTTCTCCAAATAATTATATAGTATATTTTGTATTTGATTTTTTTCGGCATATGAAAGTGTCCGAGGAGGGCATTTGAACGATTAAGTGTTTTCTAACGTAAGCTTCATTTCCAGTCTAAATGGTGTGATGGAAGACGAATAGCTAACCGACTCTTCGTTTATAACAAACATGAAAAAATTCGTAAAAATAGTCTTATTTCCTAACATTTCTAATAAGTCGTCTACTAAAGGGATGAGATAGTTATGTTTCATCGTAACTTTATTTAGATACCTAAAGTCGATAAACATTCTTAAGCCTTTCTTCTTATGCACCAAAACAATTGGTGAGGTTAATTCTGATTCAGTAACCCTTATAAAACCTTTCTCCAAATAATTATCTAGTATATTTTGTATTTGATTTTTTTTCGGCATATGAAAATGTCCGAGGAGGGCATTTGAACGGTTAAGTGTTTTTTTAACGTAAGCTTCATTTCCAGTCTAACCTCTCTTTCAACTGGGCATTGTATTTCTGAATATGTTGTCCGAAATATATGTTCTAAAGTAGTCTTAAATTTATGTGGTACTTCGCTTCCGACTTTGAGGTTAACTAAGTTATTTGTGTGTCTAAATCAATAGACATAATCATGTTTTAAAAATCTTTGAGGTTTTCAAAAACATCGTACGTTTCGGTAGAAATTTTCTCATCATTAACTTGTTAACACTAAACAATTTTGCAATTGCTTTTTCCAAAAAAATCTATTTCTAATAACACAGAATACTTCTTTGGGTCTTTGGCAACCACGATCAATTCAATTTTAAAATTTTTATTCAAAACTTTAACAACACAAAATCATTTTCGATTTGTTTCTAATTTAACATAGTTTAAACCATAAAATGAATTATTTCGGTATTCAGTAATTTTGATTTCATTTGGCACGACATCTTCTCGAATCAGTCTGATTGTTGTTACAATCACTGATAGGACTATACCTTAAAGATCTTACATAATTATGTATTTTCCACGGAAATCTTCTTATTGTTCTGCAACCAATCAGCTACCATATTATCAGTACTTCCACACGCGTAACAAGTCCCTTATGATAGTCGTGGTTTGCTGCAGTCAGCCGCGTAGTGTCCAACGCTGTTGCTATTGTAGCATCTTACATCGGGCTTTGTTATTGTGGCCAATGCTCTTCTTTCTGCTGGCTTACCACCGGACTTTGTATTATAACGTTCATGAGCGCCTTAAACAAATCATTGGTGTTCTTGTATTGTTGCATTGACACTTGTGTTCGCATTGTTGTATTAGGAATACCGTCGATTAGGTATTCGACTTATTCTTCCTCGTCTACAAAAAGTTTGTTAGCTAATGATAATTTGTCGTTAAAATAGTCTGCAAAACACTTTTCATACCGCCATTTACGCTGTTCTAACTTCTTACGAATTTCTAGTTTACTCTCCTTGGCGCCGAATGTCATACAAATTTGATCCCACAATTCGTTAACATGTTCTTCTGCCGTACTGCGTCGTGAGTGTAGCCAAGCCTTTGTTCTGCCTGCCTACTTCGTGGCGAACAACGCACGTAACATGCTGTCTGAAAGTTTGTATGTTGCTTGACTATCGCGTAGTTGAGTTACCCAAAAATTACCATCAGAATTTCCGTCGAAATCCGAAACAAAGTTGCTAATTATGTTGAGTGCAACTCCACTGACCGAATGTTGTACACCATCATTGTTCATTAGTTTTAGTAGTTCATTTTATCTTCGTAAGGTTTCTCTTTCGCGTTTCAGTAAGTCGTTTTCTCTTTAAATGAGGTCGAGTTCTCTCTCTCTCTCTCTTAGCCGTGAATCTGTTGTAGGGGTGGCACTGCTCTCGTCGTTTCAAATTATTTGATTCCGTTTATTGTTCTGTACTCTTTGTTTGTCTCTGTTGTCACACATTTTTTTTGTTTGCCTGTGTGCACACTTTGATCGCTCGGCAATTTGTTTTCTTCCATTGCTTCGATATTCTACTCCGTCGATCATAAGGATTTCATCTCTCTGCAATTTTTGGTTCTGTATATTTTCTGCGGACTGTACATTTTCTAACACATCATTTTCAATTCGTTGTTCTAATTCTTGTACAAGATCACATCGATCTTGGTATTCTGTCTCATTTAAAACTTTTTGTAATTATTCTTCTGGCACATCCTTTAATTGTGTCACCAGCTGCCTTTTGGTACCAACCAAAGACAAACACAAATTGGTACATATTACTTAAAGCGTTGTTAATGAAATTTCTTCTAAAAACTGTCATTATTATTTTTTTATGTGAATTCTGAAGTGATTAAAACTATTGTTCTTTCATTAAATATTTTATATATTGAACATTTGAGGATGTCCGGTTACGTCTGTCGTTTATGAGTTGTAACTTGTAAAAATAATGCCTGCAGCAGAACGTCAAACGTAAACGAGCATTACAATCGTTTACTTATACAATGTTTACACTTATGCTCTATTCCTATATGATATTCACAATGGTGATGTAAATCTAGTTGCTCATTCACGCGTATACCCTATGGCTAAATACAATTGCACTAGGCTACACGTTAAAGTTAAAAGTCTACCTGTTGAATTAACTGCCCATCAGATGAAATAGTCAACCTATAAGCTAAAAACACATCATGGAGGAAACCCTTCCAAAGGAATTAAGAAAATTGAGAAAAATCTTAAAACAGAAATTAAATACCATTAAATTAAGGAAGCGGCAAAAACCTATGGATCATCTAAAATCTTTAAGCCAGTGATAGAACCATTAAATCAAATATTAAAATGAACTAATGTTTAAAGACCTACGTATCCTCAATTCACAAGAAATATTAAGAAGCGAATTAAACAAGTAAATTAATAATGTCAGATAAGAAATAGCAAACTTGAATAAGAATATTAAATATATTATAACAATCCAACCACCTAACGATAAAGAATTTATTTGTTTATAACATCAAAAAATGGAAAGAATATCCTTAGTGAGCAAACTACACGCCCAAGCAAAAAAACCATTTTCAACGACGTTGGCAAGCTGACCAGTTTAAAAAGGAAAAGTATTCAACACTTAATAGAGGACACATATAAGCTAACTGTTATTGTCACTTTTTCAAAATTTGCCTGACTACGACTGCAGCATTTTAAAGAATATTAAACTCAGGACGTTTACCTAACAATTTACAGACTGATGATAGAAAAAAGCATTTATTAATAAATAATTTGGACAACTTAAAACATTAAATCAATCACTACTCAACGTACATATTGGAGGATTCAACTGTTAAACGTTTAGCCAGAACGTTAAAGGCCATGATGTGGAAATAATTTAGCTTCAACTGAAACTACCATTAGTGTAATGATTAGAAAAAGTTGATGGGGACTAATAGCTGCAAAGCTCAAAGAACAATTGAAATAAGTCCTTTCGAATTTGTCATATTTCTTGGGGGTTTTATAAAAAATAAGGTTAAATAAACCTGATGTATACGCCTTCAAATTATTTTCGATACTGATTTTATTTGTGTGTCACCTCTTTCGTCTAAATATAGGCTACATGTTCCAACAAGTCTCGCTATAAAGTACTGGTAAATTGAAAACATCCGATTATTTTTCATCTGATTAAGAAAATATATCTATCTAATATGCTTTATAATTCCAATAATCCTCCTTAACCGTTTTTTAAAGAGTGGTTTCAACTATGTCTTACTAAAGTTTCTTTATCGGAGTGCTGCTGTCGAATTTTAAACGCTGTCGAATTTTAAACGCTCTTCGATTGTAGTTGTAGGTCTCTGAACAATAGTTAATTTAAATGTTTTATTTAATGGTTCTATCACTGGCTTAACAGTGTTAGATAATTTACAAGTTTTTTCCGCTTTCATAATTTTATGCTATTAAATTTCTGTTTTTAGATATTTTCTCGACTTTCCTAATTCTAAAGGGGTTCGTTCATTGTGTGTTTACAGCTTAAAGGTTAACTAATTTATTTTAAATGTTATTCCACTTAAGTTTTAATTGTTTGGATTTATTTCTTGTTTTAGAAAAAACCTATTTTTGTTGTTTATGTCATGTTCTTTTTCTGTAACATTTTATGCCTGAACGAATCATATTTAATAAATTTAAAAATAATGCTTTTTCCTTAGCTGTCTTCTGAAAAAGTGTTTATGTAATTAAGTTATAACACGTTTCAATATTGAAACGACAAGGTCCCGCGTGATGGTCAGAAACGCTACTTAATTTACTAGAAACACCCAATTACATCAAGAGCTGAAACTACTATTAAAATATGTATCGTTTCAAATCTCAACCAACACTGCGAAAACATGAGAAATGTGAAGATTTTCAAGACGCAAAGGGAGATTTAGTCAGAACGTCATATACTGATATTTTTATTCATTGCGAATCTCCTGGTCATCGTACGGACGGAAGACGTGCTAGTTATTTAAGTCCCTTAATATTAAGTCCTCTCAAATTAGTAAGTACGACATTTCCTGAACCTATTATTTAACGACGGCTACAAACAGCCAATTCATTTTACTGAGAAGTATTAACATTGTCGAAAGATTAATCTCTTACTTGTAAAAGCGCCGGTATTTACGAGCTGCAAACCCGCCGCTAAAAAATTGATGTTCCTACCCGCAGTTGATTAACTAACCCGTAGGTATAAATGTATGATCGTCATGCCCCATCACAACACGGAGGCTCCATTGTATCACTCACATTTAATGTCCACTATTATATTGTAATAAGTAATTTGTTTAATCTAAAATTTGTATTAATTATTAAATAAATAAAGTACATCAGCAATACATTTATTAAGCAGATGGTTGCTGAGTTAAGGCTTACACTAAGTTCGTTTATTTCAAAAATAATAAAACCCAAATGGTCATACATGTGGGTTTCCAACTATATATCAATGTAAAATGCCCATGTATATTACTTATTACCAAAGAAGCCAAAAATGTTTCTTATATTGCGTACAATGTGCTAGATATTAATCAAACACACTCTAGCTTTAGAGTTTTTTTATTTTACTAGGGAGTTTAATACATTTTTTTCTGTTGACATCGAAGTGTGTGTATTCGGCTAATAAATTTTAGTTTTTACTCTAAGTAGTCAAGTATTTTCAATCAATTTGCATATTAAGCATTATAACTTTAAAATGGCTTTTCATAACTGCAACATACATGCAACAAGCAACGTTGTTGAAAACACAAAACAATTCTCCTGCAACAAGAAAGTGTTTACGTTGGAGGTGAAAAGAAGGCACAATTGTCGTAAACTTCAAAAATAGGCAACAGGTGGTTGTTCAGAGATCCTTAGAAATATTACTCAACAAGACTGCAATATTCATACGTTATTAACAGAAAATAATAATTAATAGCGAACCCCTGTTTAGAAATAACAAAACAACACAGAAACACCGTACACAACCGTGGACTTTCCCAAAACCGGGGTGACAGATAACAATTACCGCTATCATATTCTTACGGATAAGAGAATTACAGGCTATCTCCACCTCGCCCCCCACTTGGGCCCCAATCTCGAAACCCTTCAAACATGCGGCATAAGAACGTTACATCAAGGAGAAGAACCCGAAACCAATTTAAAAAAAAAATAAAATTCATTACTATGATATTTACATAAAAAAGTTGAAAGTAATCTCAATATGACTCTAAAATTAACATTTATTAATCGATCGAAAATCAAACTACCCAAAAATGTATACTATACAAAAATTGAAGCATTCGAATAGGCGAAAGATCAGAAAATAAGGAATTAGTCGGTCACGTAAAATTCCCAAAACCACCCACAACCGTGCATAATGCCTAAAACAAGAGGTGAACTCATAACAATATTGGCGATCACACATCTATGGATTAGAGGTGGAGAGAACGTTTAAAAACAAAAATTTTTAATAATTCAGCAGAACATTCTTAATAATGAAAAATATTAAATTGAGTAAAGCGGCAAAGATTCTTATTTTAAGGCACATTAAAAAAAGGAAATTACCACACAGCAGCTTACTCCCCGTGAGACAAAGACAATGTCTAAGAGAGAGAGAGAGAGAGAGAAAGTCCTCCAAACTACAAAACCTCAACAAGGCCCCATTTTTTAAACTAGTTGGGAAAGGCTCTCACCTCGTTTTCTGGACCATGGTCTACTAGAAATTTAATCACGGCTCATGAAATGCATGTTGTAAATATCAACAACCTTTAAGGCACATCAAAAAAAACAGCGTTGTTATATATAAAGGGGAGCCCACTCTGTGCACCGCGATTACTGTATTAGAAATAAAGAGACAAATGTTTTCAAACAAGAAAACCTTTATACGACCCTGTTATTGAAACAATAGGGCGAGCAACCTCGCCACCCGAGTGGGAGAAGCCTCTTGCCATCGCCTATGGTAAGGGGTTTCATCACCTCCTATAACAAAGCTAGTAAAAATGAATTACCTATGCCTTTCTCCATTGGATTTCCTAAATCAAAATTAAAAAAGGAAAAAGTAGAAAATCTAAATAATCAACGAGTTAGCGGAAAATTCAAAAAAAAAATTGTTCAACACCAGATACCCAACACACACACTGCCCCTTTCAAACGTGCCACAGGGTGACTACGACAATTTTCACATAGTTACATTCAAACTATGTACATCCTTACTTGCAAATCAAAAACAGCGCAACAGATTTTCACACTTAAAATATCACAAATCTAAATACATTTAGGCAATGTCACATAACACACGGTCACGTACAATGCATAAAGAAAATTTTGTAAACAATGACGAACACTAAACGCTCACGCACCATGTGGATGGACAATTTAAGAGAAAGGTTAAGAACTCTGACGAAATTCTACAACAACAAATTTACGATCGCTGAAGTACCACATGTATACAAAAAGCAACAGTTCCATGGTACACCCCCACAAGGTGTACTTTATATTGAAAATACTAATACTCTTCCATGCAAATAACATGCCACAACAAATATTTAATTTCCATAGAGCACTATCGGACCCCACATAGGACCCTATTAAACAAAGCGGTTTTATCTCGTATCAAAGCTAATACAAATTAACAACCTTAGACTATCTGACAACTGCACGCGATTTCCCTCAATTTTCAGATACACTCAAATTCAAGTACACCCCACTTAAAAATCGAAAGCAGTGCAACAAATTGTAACACTCAAAAAATTTTAAATGAAAATTCTAAAACAATGACTTGAACACTAATAAACAAACACAACACCATGTTGGCTGAAAAGTTCTAAAGGCTCAGAACTCCGACGAAATCGAGCAACAGAAATTGGCGATTGCTAAAATACCACACACAAAGCATGGGGATAATGGATTTTCTATCAAACAGAAATAATAGGGTTTAACAGAACTAAACACATGAACACGTTTAACCCCTAAAATTAAAATTCTTAAACAATGACTTGAATACTTCTAAATACAAGCACCATGTTGAGTACGATAATTTTAAACAAAGACTCAACAAATTGACTAATTTTAACATTGACCTACTACTTACATTCTCGAGCTTATAATGGACGTATGTCCTCAGATTCTGCCGAAATACCGGCACAAATCGGACTCACTTGAGAATTTCTTCTATGGAAATTACCGTGGTAGAGATCAAAGATGTCTAATACAAAAACATAATTTCCAAGCCGAGAATCAATCTTTAATTCAGAAAACTCGTATTTCGCAAAGCAGCGACTCCTGACTCCTAACCTATTTGTATACCAAAATGTGGTATCAGAGCTAATGGAACATTACAATTCCCTGCCTTATCCTATAATGAAAGATATCCAAGTCTTGTGCGTTATGACGCTCGCCTATCACAATTAATAAATGTGTTTTCCATTAAAAATTCGATTACGGCGGGATTCAGGTTGAAATCTCTATTGAAAGTTGTTCGCGATTGCCGAACAAGTCTACTATACAAAAAACATTCTCAGACCCAGAATATGGCCTCACTTCCTCCTGGGCGGACAATGCTTTACGATCCTTTAACAACACAGGCATTGATGTTCCTGCGCCCTCTCCTAATTAAACTTTCACGGGATCCTCTTGTCTAATTTCCAGCGGCTATGTCTGCATATTTTTGTGCTTCGCGACATAAGCTGGTCACTAAGAAGCCTCGACCGATTTATCAACAAATTAATTTTAGCTGTTTTTTCAGATTTGTAGGAAGACGGGGATGGCCTGCTAATCCATTAGATTTAGCTCCCACCACACTAGACCAATTCTTATTGGTACTTTGATTCTTGCTCCAGCAGAGCCTAGTACTTCTAAAGATAAACTCAACATTGCCATCAGATAAAACTGAAATAATGATTTCATAAACTTTTTGCCAACCGAAGATGTGTGAATATTTAATAGAGTTGCAAAATGATTGAACAGTATTTTACATCCTGGACTAATTCTCAAGCAAGATGTCGTTTGGTGATACCTAAGCAGATGTTTTTCAAGAAAGAGTTTAATGATGATGTATCCAAAATGTACCGCCAAATATTGTTATACCCTAGCCAAGGCAAATCTCAGAGACATCTGTTTCAAAAGTCGCAAAAGTAACAGTTTTTTAATTTTAACCTTATTGAGGATCTGTTTCTAGAACAAATAGCATATATCAGCTGACTGCTTCGCTTTTATCTCGCTAATTATTAATAAAAATCAAAAAATCAAATAGCAAAGCTTTTTTAACCTTGTGGATGGCTGACTGCAGTGATAGTCGTTGCTAAGCTGATTATGCAGCATTTCTGGCAAGACAAAATAAATTGGGATGACTCTTTGAAGCCAATTAATCTAATCAGCTGGCAGAGTTTCGTGTAAAATTGCCAATTCATAGACACAATATAAACTTCGCGATGGATTAAATTTCGGCGTGAAATCCATGGATTTTGCGACACATCAGATAGCGCTTATGCTGCTGCACCTGAGAATTTCATCTATGGAAATTACTGCGGTAGATGTAATGAGATAGATCCCGGTTCTAATACAAAACCATCATTTCCAAACCGATTATCAACATTTAATTCAGAAAACTCTTTTTTCACGAAGCAGCAGCCTCCTGATTCTTAACCATTTTTAGACCAAAAATGAGTTATTAGAGCCAATGGACCTTGCACAATCACCTCCAATTCGTTATGACCCTCGCCTATCTCAAGTATTAAGGGAGTTTGTCCATCAAATTACGATTCACGGCAGGAATCAATTTATGGTTCGCATATTACCGTCGCCGTTTTGCATCTTTAGGTTATAATCTATGTTAAGAAGAGTTATTCCCAGTTGCCGAACATTTATGCTATACCAACAACATTCTCTGGCCTAACTTCCTCCTGAGCGTACAAGGCTGACACGACCCTTTAGCAACAAAAACGTTGACGTTTCTGCACCTTCTCCTACCAAAACTTTGACTAGAAGCTTGTGTCTAATTTCCAACGGCAATATCTGCATAATCTAGTGCTTTGTGACAAATTCCTTCCACTTAGAGGCTTCAAGCGATTTATCAACAAAATAATTTTAACTGCTCTTTTCAGATTTGTCGGAAGACGGCGATGGCCTGCTAGTGCACCAGATTTTTCTCCCATGACACCAACGATGGTAGTCTGAATATTTAAAGAGCTGCATCGCAGATACAAAGAGAAGTTCCAACAAGATAACACAAAATCAACAATCTTGTTGTTATTTAGGACGAAAATAAAAGTTCCTAGGAGTGGAGTATTGGTAGTATTGTCAAAACGCACCCCTGCACAGACAACAAAGTTATGGTTTGTGGACATACTGACTACTAACGGCACCATCGGACGTCCTATAACTAAAATCAATAAGCTGTTTTCTGACTGACGTGGCTTTTTAACCCCACAACTTCAATAAATTTTTATTTGTATCTTCTATTAGAGATGGCCGGCTTCCTACCGAGAGGTAAGCGCTCTACGAACGCCTAAATTAATCCTATAGTCTTTAGCGAGAGCACCACGCCTTTAAGCCCTTTCGACGATACAAGGAAATGTCACCCAAGACAATATGTCCAGCTCGAAGCCAACTACCGCCTGACTGTTTTATGTCGAAGAGCACGTCTCTGCAAGAAGCTGATGATCAAACCTATAATAGTTTTCAAATCATCCAGCCCCTTCCAAACAAAAAAGTCTGAATGATATACTTTTCCTTATCTCGAGACTTTAATGTGTTAGCGTATGTCCTCAGACGAAAATCGGACTTACTTTAGAATATCATCTGTTGAAATTCCGGCGGTAGATAATAAAGACGTCAAGAAACGACTTCGTGTTCTAACAAAAAACATCATTCTCGTATTTCGCCAGTCTGCAGCCAACTGATTCTTAACAATTTTTAGACCGAAAAGGTGGTATCAGAGCCAACGGATGCCTTTGACCGGGTGGGCCACTAAAATTTTAAATTAGAAGTGGCTGGAAAAAAGTACTGACAATATTTGTAAATTTCTGGTTTTATTGGAAAGATTGAACCTGGTCATTTATTAATGAAACACAATATCATTCATATTACAACCACGAATAGCATGGCAGTACCTTATTCGATCAAATCAATTATTCAGTTCATTTTCGATTGTTTCGGTTCAAATCTCTTCAATGCAACTTCGATTTCATGTTTCTACGCCTTAATTGTCTCTGGATGCTTTGCGTAATATATAAGTAAATCCTTAATTGCGCCCCACAGAAAATAATCCAAAGGGTTAAAATCACAGCGTTAAGGCGGCCAATTGACATTACAGTTTCGGCTGATTATTTGATTTTCAAAAACAGTGCGTGAAATATCGATGGTTGATTTGGCTGTATGACATGTTTCTCATTCTTGTTGAAAACAAATGTTGTAAATGTCATTTTCTTGAATATGTTGAGCATGGCGCGGAAACGCTCACCGTCGATGGTAAGGACGGCTCCTTGCCCATTTTTGAAGAAATCACCTAACAGTGACTCGATGTGGATGCATTGGCTTCTCAATAGTCACGTGTGGGTTTTCGGAACCCGATATGAGGCAATTATGCTAATTGACATAGCCACCAAGATAAAAATGACCTTCATCTGAAAACACGATTTTTCTATAAAATTCTTCTTCGAAGTTAAAACGCATCGGATGGTGTTCCATTATAAAATTACATATTTCAACCTTTGGTGATTTCGAGTCCTGGGCATTGTTGCTAAAATTGGGTATGGGAAATTCCGATGCTACAAGACCCAACTTGGCTGTGTTTTTGCGGATCATGCTCGAAACCACTTTTATTGTAAATCGTTTTTAGTTTTTATGTAATCACTAATTCATGGAGGACAGCAGGTTGAAACAGTGCTATAATTTCAAGCAGCACTGTTTCTAACGATAATGTGCGTTGGATTGTGTACATAAGCGGAATGAAATATGCAGTCAAGTTTATTGCCACCGCTGTGGCAATAAACGCTTTGTGGCGAGCCTATGCGTGTGTTCTAAACAGGCACATAGGTCTACACAAAGCGAAGATTTGTTTAATTGTAAAATTGATTGATCGTGCGAATGCTTTTTTCCAAGTGACTGTGACGTAGAACATTATTAAACAAAGAAAACTACTACGTTAAAACATTAAATATACAAAACATATAAAGACTTTATTAAAATAATTGAAAAAATATTGTGAATTATTATTTTGAATATGTATTGTACCTTGAACATTACTGTGAACATTTAACAAACATAAGGATCAAAGAATTAAACTTCTAACTTACATGAAGTTTAAAACATTGACCAATTGTTTATATATTCAGTGACCGAAGAAAACCATAATACCACATACTGAATTAATACAAAAATGGAGCACACTTTTACATAAACCAAAAATTAGACAAAAAACAGCAAAAAAAACATTGCGCAACAACCTTCCCCGAATGTTCATTAAAAAATTGCCAGCAGTTTTTTGGTTATTCTAAAGAATTGATTCCGGTAATATCGGGTATTCAATCTTGAAGTTTTTTTTTTACCCAACACACAAAAATACAAAATTTCAAATCAAGTGTTCAATCTTAGTTGGACATTCGAAAGGACATTTTGTGGATTTCTTTTCAATATAATTTCCTGCAAATGTTGGCCGAAATTACGCCTCACGGAGTCCTTTCTGAGGGTCCGATTTTGGATGACTCGTTTGACCATTTCGGCGGGTATTGTGATAATGACACGCATAATGATAACTTCCAATACGTGAATCGTAGTTGATTTGTCAGCTTAGACATTGCACTGTAAGTGTAACCAAATAAAAAAGTCTAAAGGTGTGATATCACACGATCTAGGAGGCCAACTCTCCGCTCCAAAACGTGAAATAAGCTGCTCTAGAAAATTACCTCTCACTAAGTAAAATGTCCGATATTATAGAGCAATAGCGAGCACCGTTGAAAGTTACATTTCGACCATCATCAGTTTTGAAAAACTATGGACCGATAATTTCACCAGCCAAAACCGCACCTAACTAACCGTGGTTTTCTCTGGATATAATGGCAACTCTTGAACTTCTTCTTGTTTCTCTTTAGCCAAAATGCGGTTATTTTGTTTATTGACGTTGCCGTTGTGCCAGAAATGGGCATCATCACTGAACACAATTTTAGTCGAAAACAGCGGATCTTCTTGTTTTTCGCCGAACTCTCATTTCCATATTACAGTTGCCAACATTTGAAGTAAATTATATTCAAAATATAAATGGCATAAAATTTCCTTTCGAATGAACAATAAAGATTCAAACATATATAAATATAAGAAATCAAATTATGATCTGTTATTTTTTTATTATGTTTTTAAAATCAGTTTTCCTTATCTAGTTATCACATTATTTTTCAAAGTTTTAGTTCTTTAATACAACTTTTCATTTAGAACATTCTATTTTTATTTACAGTTTGATAGAATTCTTTATTTTTTAAAATATGTTATTCACTTTATCACATATTTTATGGGAAACCTTTAGACTCGCTTCATTGATTCAAGTATACGAATATGTTTCGATTTGTAGGAATATGAATTATGAATAATTACACTCTGCGACAAATGGTAAGGGTCAGTGATCGGTTTGGAATGAAACCACCGGGGAAAGTTATATTGGTAAAAAAAAAGTCATACGTGTTCCAGCGTTTCGCTGGGTCTCATCTAGGAATCGAGATATATCGATTTGAAGTTAGTAAGTATCGTATAGGGGAATTTGTCACGTTTTAGGCTCTTTTGTTTGACATAACTCGAGAACCACTCGTCCGATTTAGCTGAAACAAATTTAGAAAAATTAAGAATTACAATTCCTCTAATCTGTTCTTAAACCGTTTTCCTACTTAAGCAACAGTTTCGCAATTATAAATAAATGTATGAAAAAAAAAATTATTTTTGCCTAAAAATTAAAATTTTTTTTTTTTTAATTCATAAAAAATCCAAAACGATAAAAAGTGTCAAGTCCTATTACTTTCACGTAAAGTCACATAACCTATGACCAAAATGAGACATAAATCATGAAAATCGATGCAAAAGAGCCAAAAACGTGACAAATTCCCCTATACGATACTTACTAACTTCAAATCGATATATCTCGATTCCTAGATGAGACATAACGAAACGCTGGGACACGTATGACCTTTTTTTGACCGATATAACTTTCCCCGGTGGTTTCATTCCAAACCGATTGTGGCTGTCGCACAGTGTTATATAAGTCCTAAATCACAGGATTTGTTGATTAACTGCAGAGTAATTTAAGACGTTCTGTAATCATTTCTATTCTGGTTTGTATTAAGCATATATTGTTGTATTGATGCAAAGAAGTGGTGGAAAAATGCCATGGTAATATTAACATAATTTTCAAAAGTTATAGGTCAATAGCGTTATGACAGACTTGAATCTTCTTGATGTGTATTTTTGCACAAATTCTCCATACGGGATAGGCGTTATTTGATTGATAAGCAACCTTTGCTAATATTAATTCATTTTCTCCATTTTAAGAAGAACAGCGTGTTATGATTGTGTATAGCAGATTTCAGACAACGTTAAGTTTGTGAATTTGCCGCGAAATATGGGCATTAAAAAGTTTTTTGACAAGGTTGATACCTAAATATTTAATATTTGGACTCCATGGTGTACTGGTCCCGTTTATTTAGATTACCTTGTGGTTTGAAACGTGGATTTCGTTTCCTGCTAAACAACACAGCTTGTGTCTTGTCTCCATTCAACGTAATTCTCCATTTCTGGAAGTATTCTACCAATATATCTAAGGCATATTGCAGTTTAATTACTTTATTCTGGCCGCTTTTGTCAAAAAAAGATCGGTATCGTCAGCAGCATACGCAACTACAATCATTTAGATCAGGGATGTCCAAGCAGTATAAAATGTACAAAATCGTACCCAAGACTGAGCCCTGAGGCACGCCAGCTGGAATATGTACAGGGTCAGAGTAGCTATTGTTGACACATACACAAAAATATCTGTTCTCTTGAAAAGACTAAATTGATCATATTAAATAGAGATGAAACTCTAACTGAATCATTTTGTATAACAAACCATTATGACATAAGGAATCAAACGATTTTTCGATATCTAAGGTAACCATAATCGTCGAAAGATTATGTTGGAGCCTGTTATGTATGTGATTATACATCCGCTTTATTTTGTGTACTGTACTATGGAAAGGTTGGATGTAATTCTCGAATTATTAGTTTATATCGTCAACATTAATGTATATCAGCAGTAATGCTAAGAGAACAGAAACGTTGAAAAGCAGTCTTAACGACCAAATTATTAGACGACAGACTAAGATGATCTCCAATTTTATGATTTTCTAAAAAATTAACGGCAAGTTTGTTGGCTTTTTTATCATCGCTGCATACGTAGCGTTTCATTATTTTCGAGAAGAGGTGAAATGTTCCAAAATTGTTTAGATGTCTTTTCCAAATTCTAAATTTTAGATGTTCAGGTTTCATTTCTATATTTTGACATTTCCTATATTAACTTTTATTGTATAATTTCGTTATCCTGTTGCAATCTGTACCTCAACCATTATCTCCTATAATAGTTGCGAAAATTTATTAGCTGTTTGATATTATCAGCAATATCAATTTTCTGCTTTTTATTTACTTTGGGAACCGCAACATATATCGCACATAATATAGAGTTTGTTAAAATATTTACACTGTTATCTATTGTACCTGTTCTTATAGCATCTGCTGGATTAAAATTTAGGTGAAATATGCTTGCGTTTAATAAAGACTTGTATAAAGGCCAATTACATTTCCTTTAATTGTAAAAGGTGAAATATCGTTGCGTTAAATAAAGACTTTTATAAAGGCCAATTACATTTCCTATAATTGTAAAAGCTACGAATTTGCCCTTGTTTGCCCTAAATTAAGTTTTTATGATACAGGCTGGTGATCTGAACTTAATGAATTTATTGCAAACTGTAATATCAGTTGTAGATGGGTTTGCATTTGAAGAGGAGGGTATGTATATGTAGATGAACCTGAATATAAAATATTATTCGGGAGTAAAGCTAGGGAAGAATTGAATAAAAAATAATTTTTATTTACAAATGTTAGGTCATATTAACTTAAAAAACAAAAAATAAATATAGCTACTACGACTGATAGTACTTATATATTTCCCCAAACATTAGCACGGGAACAGTTCCAATTTCTATGTCTACTTTTTAGATCGCCACACACAATACTTTTTCCGCTGATCTTTGGTTCCGTCATTTGCACGACTACCAGGAATGTATTCACCGATTATACATATTTTCTGGGAATCAATTGTACGGAGTTTATATCCAAATAGTTTCAATTAAACTTGTCTTAACTGAAAATGTTTTATAGTTTGTAATTTTTTTTTTACTAAGATCGCTACTCCGCCACCACTTCATTTTGTTCGATCCTTACTAATGCACTTGTATCCAATTGGAGGGAGTTTACCATTATTTTTGTGAGCCAAGTCTCAGTTAAAATACATATACCTACAGATTTATCCTGTAAAAAATCATAAAGTTCTAAATATTTGTTATTTCACCTTACCACAAAGAGAAAGCCCATAGACATTCACTTTTCAGGAAGTAATGTTAATCTGCAAGATGTTTACAGACAAATCGAAGAAACCAAAGAAAGGACTTTGGCATATCGAAATAAGGATAGAAAAGATGCAGAAATAAATCAAGACTTTAAAAAAATGTACAGAAAATGGAGACAAAACAGGAAAGAGTTGACGTTGAACAAATTGACGGAAAACGATACAGAACTAGAAATAAGAATTTGCCCATTTATAGCGATCAATTTTTAAAACGTAGAAATCATTTCAGGTCTACGGACGTATTGGTGGATGATAATGATCCTGCTGATAACCAGTCCAGTACAGGCGCAGAAGCTTAATGTATATCAGCAGTAATGCTAAGAGAACAGAAACGTTGAAAAGCAGTCTTAACGACCAAATTATTAGACGACAGACTAAGATGAACTCCAATTTTATGATTTTCTAAAAAATTAACGGCAAGTTTGTTGGCTTTTTTATCATCGCTGCATACGTAGCGTTCCATTATTTTCGAGAAGAGGTGAAATGTTCCAAAATTGTTTAGATGTCTTTTCCAAATTCTAAATTTTAGATGTTCAGGTTTCATTTCTATATTTTGACATTTCCTATATTAACTTTTATTGTATAATTTCGTTATCCTGTTGCAATCTGTACCTCAACCATTATCTCCTATAATAGTTGCGAAAATTTATTAGCTGTTTGATATTATCAGCAATATCAATTTTCTGCTTTTTATTTACTTTGGGAACCGCAACATATATCGCACATAATATAGAGTTTGTTAAAATATTTACACTGTTATCTATTGTACCTGTTCTTATAGCATCTGTTGGATTAAAATTTAGGTGAAATATGCTTGCGTTTAATAAAGACTTGTATAAAGGCCAATTACATTTCCTTTAATTGTAAAAGGTGAAATATCGTTGCGTTAAATAAAGACTTTTATAAAGGCCAATTACATTTCCTATAATTGTAAAAGCTACGAATTTGCCCTTGTTTGCCGTAAATTAAGTTTTTATGATACAGGCTGGTGATCTGAACTTAATGAATTTATTGCAAACCGTAATATCAGTTGTAGATGGGTTTGCATTTGAAGAGGAGGGTATGTATATGTAGATGAACCTGAATATAAAATATTATACGGGAGTAAAGCTAGGGAAGAATTGAATAAAAAATAATTTTTATTTACAAATGTTAGGTCATATTAACTTAAAAAACAAAAAATAAATATAGCTACTACGACTGATAGTACTTATATATTTCCCCAAACATTAGCACGGGAACAGTTCCAATTTCTATGTCTACTTTTTAGATCACCACACACAATACTTTTTCCGCTGATCTTTGGTTCTGTCATTTGCCAAACTACCAGGAATGTATTCACCGATTATACATATTTTCTGGGAATCAATTGTACGGAGTTTATATCCAAATAGTTTCAATTAAACTTGTCTTAACTGAAAATGTTTTATAGTTTGTAATTTTTTTTTTACTAAGATCGCTACTCCGCCACCACTTCATTTTGTTCGATCCTTACTAATGCACTTGTATCCAATTGGAGGGAGTTTACCATTATTTTTGTGAGCCAAGTCTCAGTTAAAATACATATACCTACAGATTTATCCTGTAAAAAATCATAAAGTTCTAAATATTTGTTATTTCACCTTACCACAAAGAGAAAGCCCATAGACATTCACTTTTCAGGAAGTAATGTTAATCTGCAAGATGTTTACAGACAAATCGAAGAAACCAAAGAAAGGACTTTGGCATATCGAAATAAGGATAGAAAAGATGCAGAAATAAATCAAGAGTTTAAAAAAATGTACAGAAAATGGAGACAAAACAGGAAAGAGTTGACGTTGAACAAATTGACGGAAAACGATACAGAACTAGAAATAAGAATTTGCCCATTTATAGCGATCAATTTTTAAAACGTAGAAATCATTTCAGGTCTACGGACGTATTGGTGGATGATAATGATCCTGCTGATAACCAGTCCAGTACAGGCGCAGAAGCTTAATGTATATCAGCAGTAATGCTAAGAGAACAGAAACGTTGAAAAGCAGTCTTAACGACCAAATTATTAGACGACAGACTAAGATGAACTCCAATTTTATGATTTTCTAAAAAATTAACGGCAAGTTTGTTGGCTTTTTTATCATCGCTGCATACGTAGCGTTCCATTATTTTCGAGAAGAGGTGAAATGTTCCAAAATTGTTTAGATGTCTTTTCCAAATTCTAAATTTTAGATGTTCAGGTTTCATTTCTATATTTTGACATTTCCTATATTAACTTTTATTGTATAATTTCGTTATCCTGTTGCAATCTGTACCTCAACCATTATCTCCTATAATAGTTGCGAAAATTTATTAGCTGTTTGATATTATCAGCAATATCAATTTTCTGCTTTTTATTTACTTTGGGAACCGCAACATATATCGCACATAATATAGAGTTTGTTAAAATATTTACACTGTTATCTATTGTACCTGTTCTTATAGCATCTGTTGGATTAAAATTTAGGTGAAATATGCTTGCGTTTAATAAAGACTTGTATAAAGGCCAATTACATTTCCTTTAATTGTAAAAGGTGAAATATCGTTGCGTTAAATAAAGACTTTTATAAAGGCCAATTACATTTCCTATAATTGTAAAAGCTACGAATTTGCCCTTGTTTGCCGTAAATTAAGTTTTTATGATACAGGCTGGTGATCTGAACTTAATGAATTTATTGCAAACCGTAATATCAGTTGTAGATGGGTTTGCATTTGAAGAGGAGGGTATGTATATGTAGATGAACCTGAATATAAAATATTATACGGGAGTAAAGCTAGGGAAGAATTGAATAAAAAATAATTTTTATTTACAAATGTTAGGTCATATTAACTTAAAAAACAAAAAATAAATATAGCTACTACGACTGATAGTACTTATATATTTCCCCAAACATTAGCACGGGAACAGTTCCAATTTCTATGTCTACTTTTTAGATCGCCACACACAATACTTTTTCCGCTGATCTTTGGTTCCGTCATTTGCCAGACTACCAGGAATGTATTCACCGATTATACATATTTTCTGGGAATCAATTGTACGGAGTTTATATCCAAATAGTTTCAATTAAACTTGTCTTAACTGAAAATGTTTTATAGTTTGTAATTTTTTTTTTACTAAGACCGCTACTCCGCCAACACTTCATTTTGTTCGATCCTTACTAATGCACTTGTATCCAATTGGAGGGAGTTTACCATTATTTTTGTGAGCCAAGTCTCAGTTAAAATACATATACCTACAGATTTATCCTGTAAAAAATCATAAAGTTTTAAATATTTGTTATTTCACCTTACCACAAAGAGAAAGCCCATAGACATACACTTTTCAGGAAGTAATGTTAATCTGCAAGATGTTTACAGACAAATCGAAGAAACCAAAGAAAGGACTTTGGCATATCGAAATAAGGATAGAAAAGATGCAGAAATAAATCAAGAGTTTAAAAAAATGTACAGAAAATGGAGACAAAACAGGAAAGAGTTGACGTTGAACAAATTGACGGAAAACGATACAGAACTAGAAATAAGAATTTGCCCATTTATAGCGATCAATTTTTAAAACGTAGAAATCATTTCAGGTCTACGGACGTATTGGTGGATGATAATGATCCTGCTGATAACCAGTCCAGTACAGGCGCAGAAGCTGGAAATTACTGACTTAAACCATGGTAATGGTTTCAGCTTACTCGAGATTGGGAAGACACAACTTGTTGCAGGACACAATATTATTCTTCATATTTTTAACGTAACAAAATACGAAACTTTTATCAATAGCCTTAAGGAAGAAATATCTAATTTGGGAGATTCTTATATGGAACATCAGATTAATCATCTTCAAAGCATAATTCCCCACTTCAAAGCATAATTCCCCACAACCGCAAGAAACGAGGTTTAATAAATGTTCTAGGAACAGGAATGAAATATTTATTTGGAACCCTAGATGACAGTGACAAAATAGAAATTGAAAATCAGTTAGGAATACTTGAAACTAACACTCACAATGTAATTACCCAAAGCAATAATCAGATCCAAATAAATAGGCAATATGATGAAGAACTGGAGATATTGTATACACTTTACTTCCTATATTAACTTTTATTGTATAATTTCGTTATCCTGTTGCAATCTGTACCTCAACCATTATCTCCTATAATAGTTGCGAAAATTTATTAGCTGTTTGATATTATCAGCAATATCAATTTTCTGCTTTTTATTTACTTTGGGAACCGCAACATATATCGCACATAATATAGAGTTTGTTAAAATATTTACACTGTTATCTATTGTACCTGTTCTTATAGCATCTGTTGGATTAAAATTTAGGTGAAATATGCTTGCGTTTAATAAAGACTTGTATAAAGGCCAATTACATTTCCTTTAATTGTAAAAGGTGAAATATCGTTGCGTTAAATAAAGACTTTTATAAAGGCCAATTACATTTCCTATAATTGTAAAAGCTACGAATTTGCCCTTGTTTGCCGTAAATTAAGTTTTTATGATACAGGCTGGTGATCTGAACTTAATGAATTTATTGCAAACCGTAATATCAGTTGTAGATGGGTTTGCATTTGAAGAGGAGGGTATGTATATGTAGATGAACCTGAATATAAAATATTATACGGGAGTAAAGCTAGGGAAGAATTGAATAAAAAATAATTTTTATTTACAAATGTTAGGTCATATTAACTTAAAAAACAAAAAATAAATATAGCTACTACGACTGATAGTACTTATATATTTCCCCAAACATTAGCACGGGAACAGTTCCAATTTCTATGTCTACTTTTTAGATCGCCACACACAATACTTTTTCCGCTGATCTTTGGTTCCGTCATTTGCCAGACTACCAGGAATGTATTCACCGATTATACATATTTTCTGGGAATCAATTGTACGGAGTTTATATCCAAATAGTTTCAATTAAACTTGTCTTAACTGAAAATGTTTTATAGTTTGTAATTTTTTTTTTACTAAGACCGCTACTCCGCCAACACTTCATTTTGTTCGATCCTTACTAATGCACTTGTATCCAATTGGAGGGAGTTTACCATTATTTTTGTGAGCCAAGTCTCAGTTAAAATACATATACCTACAGATTTATCCTGTAAAAAATCATAAAGTTTTAAATATTTGTTATTTCACCTTACCACAAAGAGAAAGCCCATAGACATACACTTTTCAGGAAGTAATGTTAATCTGCAAGATGTTTACAGACAAATCGAAGAAACCAAAGAAAGGACTTTGGCATATCGAAATAAGGATAGAAAAGATGCAGAAATAAATCAAGAGTTTAAAAAAATGTACAGAAAATGGAGACAAAACAGGAAAGAGTTGACGTTGAACAAATTGACGGAAAACGATACAGAACTAGAAATAAGAATTTGCCCATTTATAGCGATCAATTTTTAAAACGTAGAAATCATTTCAGGTCTACGGACGTATTGGTGGATGATAATGATCCTGCTGATAACCAGTCCAGTACAGGCGCAGAAGCTGGAAATTACTGACTTAAACCATGGTAATGGTTTCAGCTTACTCGAGATTGGGAAGACACAACTTGTTGCAGGACACAATATTATTCTTCATATTTTTAACGTAACAAAATACGAAACTTTTATCAATAGCCTTAAGGAAGAAATATCTAATTTGGGAGATTCTTATATGGAACATCAGATTAATCATCTTCAAAGCATAATTCCCCACTTCAAAGCATAATTCCCCACAACCGCAAGAAACGAGGTTTAATAAATGTTCTAGGAACAGGAATGAAATATTTATTTGGAACCCTAGATGACAGTGACAAAATAGAAATTGAAAATCAGTTAGGAATACTTGAAACTAACACTCACAATGTAATTACCCAAAGCAATAATCAGATCCAAATAAATAGGCAATATGATGAAGAACTGGAGATATTGTATACACTTTACACTTCACAAACGGGAAAATTGATGAAACAATATTCGGAAATAAAAAATCTATCAATACAACAACAAGAATTTAAATATCAGTTAACACATTTGGTGAAAATTATAGATAGTATAGGGGAGATAATCCTTACATCTAGTTTAGGTCTCCTAAATAGAAACATTCTTACAGATTACGAAGTGCAAAAATATAATATAACATTCGAACGATTGCAAGGGATTAGGCTGACGGTAGCGTCTTCAGGAAGGGACATTATTTTTATAATACACATTCCTATTATGTCTAATGAAACGTACGATAAGTTATTAATTCAACATATTCCTAATAAAGAAGGTCTAGAGATTTGTTTAGAATCTAAGGAATTTTTGACAAATAATAACGTAATATTCTCTAGTACTAACGAAGTAAGTAATCTAAAAATCATCAAAGACAATTGTATAGAAAACATTTTTAAAGAAGAAAAAATGCATTGTTCCTACAAAAAGAATAATGAAAAAATTGTTATTGAAGTAAATACTGATGTAATATTCGCTATTAATATGATAAACGAAAAAATTGAACAAACCTGTAACAAAATTCCAATAATACTAACGGGCAACTATTTGATAAAGATCAAAAATTGTTAAGAGAGGATAATGAAAAAATGGTATGATAGGAATTTATATGGGAGAAATACTGTTTTACCAAACCCAATAAGAGACATAAATGTAACAAAAGAAGAAAGTATACCCTTCCAAGAGCTCACATTTCATCATGTCAACAATTTAAAAAATATTGAAGAAATACAAAGGAAGCAAAAATTAACAAATATTTTTACCTATGCATTAATTACTTTCATAGTTGTAATTACAATTACTTATTTTTGTATAAAATTAAAATATAAAAGAGCCACTAACAGCACAGTAATCTCTTTGCACCCTCTTCCTTTGGAAAATGGACAAAGATCTTCGTCTGGGGGAGTTATGGCAAAGCCAACGCCCATGCCATTCGACCCATAGTAAACAATTATTAGACTTCCCCTTTTTCATTTGTTGTATTTATAATCATCAGCTTTTAAGTTGAATGAATAGAGTCATACCAGTGGTGTCAAATATACACCCTTTATTATTCTTTTATGCAAATCCTATTTCACTTTTTATTTACATTCATCAGCTTTTAAGTTGAATGAACAAAATCATACGAGTGGTGTCAAATACACCCTCTATTATTATTTTATAAAAAAATTCATTCTTACTCATCAGTTTGTAAGCTTGAAGCAGAGAAATAAAAATCAGACTTAATTTTACTACGCAAAAGTAAAGAAGTGTATTTTCAATTCGTCGCAAGAAGTATTTTAAAGTAAGTGGAAATTACAAGTTCAATACTTTGACTTAAAACTATATATATATATATATATATATATATATATATATATATATATATATATATATATATATATATATATATATATATATATATATATATATATATATATATATATATATATATATATATATATATATATATATATATATATATATATATATATATATATATATATATATATATATATATATATATATATATATATATATATATATATATATATAACATGAATTAATATTAGCAAAGGTTGCTTATCAATCAAATAACGCCTCTCCCGTATGGGGAATTTGTGCAAAAATACACATCAAGAAGATTCAAGTCTGTCATAACGCTATTGACCTATAACTTTTAAAAATTACGTTAATATTACCATGGCATTTTTCCACCACTTCTTTGCATCAATACAACAATATATGCCTAATACAAACCAGAGTAAAAATGATTACAGAACGTCTTAAATTACTCTGCAGTTAATCAACAAATTCTGTGATTTATGACTTATATAATTATTCATAATTCACATTCCTACAAATCGAAACATATTCGTATACTTGAATCAATGAAGCGAATCTAAAGGTTTCCCATAAAATAAGTGATAAAGTAGTAGATTATATATACAGATTCCAAATAATGATTGACAGCTAAAAGCACATTAATCAATTTTAATGTGCTTTTGGTATAGGGAATCCTATATAATTAATTTTTATTAGCTTTTGACATGAGTACGTGATGTGACCCTTTTTTATTTGGTAATAGGAAATCCTATGTGGTTTTCAGATAGTCCTAGGTAATTAATTTTTATTACCTTGGGGTATGAGTACGTGATGTGACTTTTCTTTATTTGGGTATAGGAAAATCCAATGTGGTTATCAGATACTCCAAGATAATTAATTTTTATTAGCTTGGATGAGTACGTGATGTCCCCCCTTTAGTCCTAGATAATTAATTTTTATTACCTTGGGGTATGAGTACGTGATGCGACTTTTCTTTATTTGGGTATAGGAAAATCCAATGTGGTTATCAGATACTCCAAGATAATTAATTTTTATTAGCTTGGATGAGTACGTGATGTCCCCCCTTTTTATTTAGATATATAGGGAGATGATAATAAATTTTTATTAGCTTGTGTGTGGGGATCGTGATGTGACCCTTTTTTATTTGATATGGTGTATGATTAAACATCGAGTGCAGTCATTGCTTCATCGATCGTCATAGTTCTGAGCCTTTCTTTGAAATTTTTCCGTTAAGATGGTGCTTGTGTTCAGAAGTATTCAAGTTAGTGTTTTAGGGTTGCACGTGTTCATATGTTTTGTCGTCATTGTTTTTATGAACCCTATTTTCATTTTTTGCTGTCTGATAGAAAATCCCTTATGTCCATGTTGTGTGTGTGTGCTAGAGTTATGTTGTGTTCGGTAGAGTTCTGAGCCTTTCTTTGGAATTTTTCCGTCCACACGGTGCTTATGTGTATGCTTGAGTTTGTGTGTTTTGATATTTCAGAGATCTTAATTTTTTCAATTTCAATTCGTTAGAGTACTGAACCTTTCTTTTCCGTCAAAAATACTTGTGTGGTGAAGGAGTACGTGCTCGTCTGTTCTATCGTCATTGTTTTGATAACCCTGTCGCTAGAATTATATTTTTGTTTTTTGGGTTTGACAATTTGTTTCCCTGTTTTGATTTTCAAGTGACAATGTAATTGATTTTGAATGTATGTGAAAATTGTGGCTTGTGACCTTATGTCACGTTTGAAAGATGCACTGTGGTGTTGGACAATTTTGTTTTTGAAATATTTCCCCTAACACGGTGTTTGTCTAAATTTGTTTTTGTTAAAGTTAGTCTTTGTTGATACATTGTGAGTGGCACATCAAAATATTTTAAAGAATTTCTCATTTCACCTGTATATCAGTTTTTAACACGAATACATATTTTAACTCCGATAGGAAATTTATTAATACTAATATTATTATTAAACAAATTGTGTAATAGAAAAAAAAAATACAAATAAACAAAAGAGAAAAAGAAGAAAGAAGAAATACGAAGCAAAACAAAGTAATAAATATACTAAAAATGTCTTATATCTGTGCTATATGTAAAATGGAGTTTAATTCCATTGTTATTTACAAAAAGCACTTAAAAAATCATTGTTCAAAGTGTAATAAATATATTGAAGGTGCGTACGCGATGAAGTTTCATCATACGATTGCTCATGATGATGGAAACGTGATTTCCCAGTCCGCCGCAAAAAGGAAAATAGAGACGGCGTCTCAGTTAAATGCAAAACGGGTAAAACCTTCATCATCCCTATATGCGTCTACACATAACTCGACAATGCAAAGTCGCGGGCAATCAGGATGGGGTTACTATGGTGGGCAACAACAATCACAATACCCTCTATATGAAAATATACCAACATCAGATAGTCGATACCGCCAATATCAAAATCACGAACAAGTGGGCAACAACAAACACAATACCCCCTGCACGAAAATATGCCGACTACATCTAATAGTCTATACCCTCAATATCAGAATCATGGACAACCTGGATGGGGTTACTATGATGGACAGCAACAAACTCAATATCCTAATAATGAATGTACGTATACAACTTCGGTCAGTGGATACCCCCAGATGTCAAATAACGAGGAAACGCGTTCCGACAACCGGAAACAACAGCAACAGCTACAAATACCTCAAACCTGTAAAAGTTCTCAGCAGTCCTCCTCAAGTAGAGCGAACACCCTATGCGAGGAATGCAACATATATATCCCCACCAACAGCATATATTCACACAATCGAACAACTAAACATAGGAAAAATGCAGCAGTTTGCATTAATAAAAATATTAATGTGATAAAGAGTATTTATAATAAAAGAATTGCAACTTATGAATACAAAAACTCAACAAATATTATTTTGCCTGAAGAGTTTTTAATAAGCAGCAAAAAATGTTTAGTTCAACCATTAAGAGATAGTTTAGTAGAACATACTGTACTCAAGTTTCATGTGGAGTTGGTTGCTGATTACATTAAACCATTAATAGAAACAGAATCTTCAGCAATGCCTTCGCAAAAAAATAAAGAGCAGCACCCTTTGGTAAACAAAACGTATAATGGAGATCAAAATGCAAATAAGAAAACTAATGAAGATAGTCAAGCCTGCACAACTATGAAACATATCACAAAAATGCAGTTGCTAACTTTATCTGATGACATTGGTAGCATTTTTGATGACCATGCTGATATGCTAGCAAACAAAATGGGTGAATTCCAAGAGAGAGATTCTGGATGGTCTCTAACACGGATTCTTAAGCTCGAGATTAATGTTAATAAAGCTTCATGTGTGCTAGAGTTATGTTGTGTTCGTTAGAGTTCTGAGCCTTTCTTTGGAATTTTTCCGTCCACACGGTTGTTATGTGTATGCTTGAGTTTGTGTGTTTTGATATTTCAGAGATCTTAATTTTTTCCTTTCAATTTCAATTCGTTAGAGTACTGAACCTTTCTTTGGAAATTTTCCATCAAAAAATACTTGTGTGTTGAAGGAGTACGTGCTCGTCTGTTCTATCCTCATTGTTTTGATAACCCTGTCGCTAGAATTATATTTTTGTTTTTTGGGTTTGACAATTTGTTCCCCTGTTTTGATTTTCAAGTGACAATGTACTTGATTTTGAATGTATGTGAAAATTGTGGCTTGTGACCTTATGTCACGTTTGAAAGATGCACTGTGGTGTTGGACAATTTTGTTTTTGAAATTTTCCGCTAACACGGTGTTTGTCTAAATTTGTTTTTGTTAAAGTTAGTCTTTGTTGATACATTGTGAGTGGCACATCAAAATATTTTAAAGAATTAATCATTTCACCTGTATATCAGTTTTGTAAACACGAATACATATTTTAACTCCGATAGGAAATTTATTAATACTAATATTATTATTAAACAAATTGTGTAATAGAAGAAAAAAAATACAAATAAACAAAAGAGAAAAAAAAGAAAGAAGAAATACGAAGCAAAACAAAGTAATAAATATACTAAAAATGCCTTATATCTGTGCTATATGTAAAATGGAGTTTAATTCCAGTGTTATTTACAAAAAGCACTTAAAAAATCATTGTTCAAAGTGTAGTTAATATATTGAAGGTGCGTACGCGATGAAGTTTCATCATACGATTGCTCATGATGATGGAAACGTGATTTCCCAGTCCGCCGCAAAAAGGAAAATAGAGACGGCGTCTCAGTTAAATGCAAAACGGGTAAAACCTTCATCATCCCTATATGCGTCTACACATAACTCAACAATGCAAAGTCGCGGACAATCAGGATGGGGTTACTATGGTTGGCAACAACAATCACAATACCCCCTATATGAAAATATACCAACATCAGATAGTCGATACCGCCAATATCAAAATCACGAACAAGCAGGATGGGGTTACTATAGTGGGCAACAACAAACACAATACCCCCTATACGAAAATATGCCGACAACATCTAATAGTCTATACCCTCAATATCAGAATCATGGACAACCTGGATGGGGTTACTATGATGGACAGCAACAAACTCAATATCCTAATAATGAATGTACGTATACAACTTCGGTCAGTGGACACCCCCAGATGTCAAATAACGAGGAAACGCGTTCCGACAACCGGAAACAACGGCAACAGCTACAAATACCTCAAACCTGTAAAAGTTCTCAGCAGTCCTCCTCAAGTGGAGCGAACACCCTATGCGAGGAATGCAACATATATATCCCCACCAACAGCATATATTCACACAATCGAACAACTAAACATAGGAAAAATGCAGCAGTTTGCATTAATAAAAATATTAATGTGATAAAGAGTATTTATAATAAAAGAATTGCAACTTATGAATACAAAAACTCAACAAATATTATTTTGCCTGAAGAGTTTTTAATAGGCAGCAAAAAATGTTTAGTTCAACTATTAAGAGATAGTTTAGTAGAACATACTGTACTAAAGTTTAATGTGGAGTTGGTTGCTGATTACATTAAACCATTAATAGAAACAGAATCTTCAGCAATGCCTTCGCAAAAAAATAAAGAGCAGCACCCTTTGGTAAACAAAACGTATAATGGAGATCAAAATGCAAATAAGAAAACTAATGAAGATAGTCAAGCCTGCACAACTATGAAACATATCACAAAAATGCAGTTGCTAACTTTATCTGATGACATTGGTAGCATTTTTGATGACCATGCTGATATGCTAGCAAACAAAATGGGTGAATTCCAAGAGAGAGATTCTGGATGGTCTCTAACACGGATTCTTAAGCTCGAGATTAATGTTAATAAAGCTTCATTAACTAGAGGTTCCCAATATATAGTTACTCCAAAAACGCTCCGAAACAAGTCAGCCTGCATCAACATTAAAAACCTTAATGATGATTTTTGTTTTAAATGGTGTATGGTAGCAGCATTGGATTGCAAACCAACAATCAACTGTGGACTCACTTCTTCATATGATGTTGATATTAATAGTGAACTCATAACACTTAAAAGTGGTGTTATCTTGAATTTTACTGGAATGCAATTTTATCTAGCTTTGCAACACATTCGAATTTTCGAAGAAAGCAACGACGGTATAAGTGTCAATGTCTTTGGATATGAGAAAGATGAAATTGTTGGTCCATACTACCTAACAAAAGAAGAGAAGTTGCAACATGTCAATTTAATGCTGCTACCTGAAGAAGGAAAATTTCATTTCATATTGATCAAGAATATGTCAAGGTAATATATTAATTATTTATCTTTTTAATCATCTTTAATTAACCATTTTTTTTCTTTCTTTTAACGCTATAGACTTTTAAGCAGTCAATATAGTAAGACCGGCTATCAAATCCATATATGCAATAGTTGCATACAATCATTTGGAAGTGTTGAACTGCTTAATCGCCATAAACCGGAGTGTGGAGGAATTGTGACGCATCTGCCCGTAGGAGATGCTGCTGTTTTAAAATTTAAGGGACATCATAGACAGCATGATGTACCATTTGTGGTATATGCTGATTTTGAGTGTATATTGGAGAAGTTTACTAATACAACAGATAATTCAAAAACTGAAAGTATTAGTAAGCATATTCCATGTGCATTTGCGTACTATATAAAATGTGGGTTCAATAGTAGGTTAGATAAATTTAAAACTTATACAGGATTAGATGCACCAACAAAATTTTTAGAAAATCTTAGTGCAGACTGTAAAAAAATATATATATATGGAACATTTAAATGTAGTTGTCGAAATGAATAGTTTAACACCCTTAGATGAAGAGCAATTTAAAAATAGCATCAATTGCTACATTTGTGAGGAAGCATTAGGCAATGATAGAGTTAGAGATCACTGTCATTTAAGCGGTCAATATAGGGGGGCAGCCCATAATATTTGCAATCTCAACCATCAGGTTGCCAAATTCATCCCCATATATTTCCATAACTTTTCTTCATACGACTGTCATCTCTTTGTTAAAGAGTTGTTGGAATATGATGGGCAAACAACTGTTATTCCATTAAACAAGGAATTATATGTATCCCTCTCACATTTCATTCCAATAAATGGTAAAAAACGATTAGAGTTGAGATTTTTAGATTCAATTAGATTTATGGCAGCCAGTTTAGACTCCTTAGCTAAAAATCTTTCAAAGGATGATTTTCATACAGTTCGCAGTCAATTTGTAAACGATAATGAGTTTAATCTCATGAGTAGAAAAGGTCAATTTCCTTATGAGTACCTGCAATCGTTCGGTGTGTTGAAAGAGACTGAACTTCCATCGATAGAGAAATTTTTTAGCACTTTAACGAATAAAAGTTGTTCATTAGAGGAATATGAACATGCCATTAACGTTTGGAGAACATTTGATTGTAAAAATTTACAAGAATATATGGAGTTATATTTAAAGGCTGACGTTTTAATACTAACTGATGTATTTGAGAACTTTAGACGTCTTTGTAAATCAATTTACAAGTTAGATGCAAGTCACTATTACACAGCACCAGGTCTTTCCTGGGATGCAATGTTAAAAATGACGAAGGTAGAACTGGAACTCCTAACGGACATTGACATGTATAATTTTTGTAAAAATGGAATTCGTGGTGGTATAGTACAATGTTCAAAAAGGCATACGGTTGCGAATAACGAGTATTTTGATGATTATGACAAAAGTAAACCAGCTGAATATCTTATGTATCTAGATGCCAACAATCTATATGGGTGGGCAATGTCCGAATATCTCCCTTTAAATAATTTCAAGTGGGTTGAAGGAACGGAATTTGCAAAACTATCCAAGAGTGCAAATATTTTAAATATTGGAGATAATTCTCCAGTTGGTTATATTTATGAAGTCGATTTAGAGTACCCTACTCACCTTCACGATATACAAAACGATTTACCTTTTTGTGCGCAAAACAAAATTGTGGGTGAATCCAAATATAAAAAGTTAATAACCGACTTTTCTTCTAAAAACTCATATGCCATACACTACAGAAATCTTCGTCAAGCATTACAACAAGGAATAATCTTAAGCGGTGTAAAACGTATACTCGCATTCAACCAAGATGCAAGGTTGAAAAAGTACATCGATGTTAATACAGAGTACAGAACCAAAGCAAAAAATACGTTTGAAAAAGATTTCTTTAAATTGTTAAATAATGCCGTATATGGAAAGACAATGGAGGATGTAGATAAAAGAAAAGATGTTAAAATTGTTAATCACTGGGAGACCATAAATAAAAAAAAGTTAGGCGCGCGATCGTTGATAGCCAAACCTAATTTTCATAGTTTAACTCAGTTCTCTGATAATGCTCTCGCAATCCAGTTAAAGTCAAGGCCATTTACAATAAACCAATATATTTAGGATTTTGTGTTCTAGAACTATCAAAGTGGAAAATGTATGATTTCCATTATGGTTTTATGAAACCTAAATTTCAAGATGATTTATCGTTAAATTATATGGATACAGATTCATTTATATAGGGAAGAGATTTTTATAAAGAAATAACGTCTAGTGAAATTCAGGAGAGATTTGACACCTCAGAGTATCCGTCGATGAATAAATTCAATATTGCACTGGTCAATAAAAAGAAGCTATGAATGATGAAAGACGAAAAACTGTGGAAGAGTTATGAAGGAGTTCATAGGATTGAGACCAAAAATGTATGCGATAAGTGTACAACATGGTCCTGAAATTTTAAAATCTAAGGGTGTTAAAAAGTCCATCCTCTCTACATACAACATAGATACTTTTAGAGATTGTTTACTTAATAAAAGTAGAATTACGGGTGATATGCTAACATTTAAATCTAAAAATCATGATATTTATACAAATAAACAAAATAAAATCACATTGAGTTGTGATGACAATAAGAGAAAGATAAAACCTGATGGTGTAACCACATATGCTTGGGGTCACTTTAGAATATCAAACGAAAATGCTATTAATTCTGAGATGTTTGATGGAGTTGACTTAATGAATCTTTCATTTACCGATGAAGGAATTGAAATGTATTTATTATAATCTCCTGAGTAATTAAGTTTATTATATTATTTTTGTTAATTATTTATAAGAATTTTTTTAACAAAAGAAAAAAAAAATTATTTCAAATGTTTATATTTAATTAAGATTTTTTATTATGGAAATTATGTAAGTATACAATCTTAAATATAAATAAATAAATAATTGAGGGAGAGAGAAATTTAAAAGATTTTTCTAACAATTCCTGTTAAGGGTGTGTACTCCATCCATCGATCATGTAGTATTAAACAATATGGAAATGTATTTGCTGGGATTGATGTACCGGTTTCAAACTCAATTTTTACGTCGATTGGCCCGCTTTTGATTGCCTCATTCTGATGACTGACATCGATAACCATAATTGGTTTCTCTTTAAATTGTTCCCATGAAATAATTGGTTGTGGGTCTCTCAGATAATAACTTTGTTGAAATTTAGCATACATATCGTAGAGAACAGCATATCGGTTATCATCAAACTTTAAATTTAAGTCATCATAGGGGTAGATATCTGAATTTAGGTATACTTTCATATTTGTAAGATTACAGTGAATAAATTTTTTATTATTTTCAAATGCAATCAGAATTAAACGTGGTCTTTCTCTATTAGTCGATAATTTTACATTCCAATTACACTTTGTTGCGCCTGCAAAGGTTGGATTAAAATGACAATCCCAGCTCCTAAATGCCAGAGGTAAAGATGTTCCATCTCTTATTATTTTCATCATTTTTAGTTTTGTGGAATCGGATAGATGAATGTGACGGGTTCTCCATGTTAAATTTGTTATAGCTAATTTTAAATTTTCATTTTTATCAGTTGAATAACAAGCATTGGTATCACTTGAGCTTCGTAGTATAATAAGATCATGCTTGCAGTTTAAAATAACCTTTTTAAAGTCTTCAGCGAACCCCAACAATAACTTAAGGGGAATATAAAAGTTAAATGACTCCACCGATAAATCTTCACCAACATTCCATCCAGCATTCTTCATCATATTGCTTTCAAATTCGCTTAGAGAGACAAAATTCTTTATTGTGCTTGATATTCCTAAATTTCGTGTTCTATCGATTTCTATACCATTAATTTCATAGCGTATTTCATCAAACATATGAGCTACACAGTTGTTTCGTAGTCGGGCATTTGAAGATTTGTCACCACCTGATAGCGTTACATTTCCTTCAATATACAGATAACTTTCACTCGGTAGAACATATAAGTCTTGATTTTGAATTGTAATTCTAATTTCATCGTTATGCTTAAACGATTGTATATATGGAATGTAGCTATGATATTCCTTTTTTATCATGCTTTCGTCCGAAAGGGGTTCATCAGTGACGTCAAGCAGTTCAGACATTATTTTTTTTTTTTTTTAAATGTAGGTTTAAAGATTTCAAAAATTTTTGATTTTCTTTTGTTAACTGTGGTCTTTTAGGTTTGACTGCTGGAATGGGAATGTTTAAGTGTTTCTTTTTATTAGTATATATATTATAAATTATCATTTTGATATTGGTCTAAGATGAAGTCGAAGTGTAATTTCTTCCCCGCGAAAATTAATTAATCGTGATTCTTGATCAACAATCCAAACTTTTAGAGTACTTATTTCTTTGACGTTTACTGGCAAATAAATGAGATTTCTAGGTGTTTCGTCCAATTTATATCCTGGAGAAAAGTTAATTGCAAATTGATGAATAGTGTGTGCCGTTAAATTGTTCATATAAGCTCCAGTTGTTATATTACACTGTATTTGTATGGCATTGACCTTTAAAATGTTGACGGGAAGATAAGAAATATGTCTTGTATTCGATATAAGTATTCTTTCACCAAATCGAAAAAGAGTTCCTATAGGACGATCTGTATTAAAATTAATTGCGTCATGTGAGGAAAATATTTCAATTTGCAATGTATTATTATTTGCTTTTATCTCTATTGTTTTGTTTACGTTTTGCTTTTTATATGCTGTCTTTATAGTTTTCACTATGTCAGTTAGCTCGTAGGAACCTATCGGTAATTCAATTACCATATCACCAATATGAAATAAATTATTATTAAATAAATAAATTAAATTTGGAATTGAGTTGTATGAATGAAAATCTACCAAACATGCTTCATATTCCCCAGACAATTCAATAGGGGGAAAATAATTAGCAGTTAATATAGAAGATCTTCCGCTCAAAGCTAATGTTACTGACATTATGAAAGTTAAATAATAAATGAAAATAAATGTTTTGTATTAGTTGTTTTATTCATTTTTATTGAAATTATTTAAAATTATAGTATTTCATTTTTGTTTATCAATGAATTATGATGATTCGAGAAGCCCAACCATTTAACATATACTCTATCACCATTTGATTTCAATACTTTTTCTACAAGATATGTGTTCGGAAAACGAGTAAGTAGAAGCTCTTCCTTGTAGAATCCACCTTTGATTGGGTTGCCTTGATAGTCTTCTAGAAGATACGTTACTGGGTTTGTGTTTTGTATAGCTCTTATTTTAAATATTTCTGTTGTCCAATTGGGTGTATATCCTTTTTCAAAAATGTGTTTATATTTACTTATACGGACATAATTTCCCACATGAAGTTTGGAAGGTATGTATATTTTTAGACGATTATATACGGTTTTCAACAATTTTTTTTCGTTCGAAACACTCACATCGCTTGGAGTCATTTTGATTGTTCTGTGCACTTTGCTGTTATAAGTTTCCACCAACTTTTTATAGTTATTATACCAACGGTAGTTGCCGTTGAAGCTAAATTCTTTCCACATCATACCCTTTAACGTTCTGTTAAAACGTTCAACAATTGAAGCCTTCATAACGCTGTATGTTGAGTAGTGATTGATTGAATGTGTTTTCATAAGTTGTTCAAATTGTTTATTAAAAAATTCTTTTCCATCATCAGTCTGTAAATTGTTGGGTATACGCCCTAAGTTTAATATTCTTTGAAATGCAGCAGTTACATCAGTGGCATTTTTTGATTTAGTTGCTTCAACCCAAGCAAATTTTGAAAAAGTGTCAATAACTGTTAACATATATTTATATCCTCTATTTAGCTTTGAGTAATTTCCCATTTCAACCAAGTCAGCTTGCAATAAGTCATCAATTCCCTTCATTACTACTCTTCGTCGCTGAAAATGTTTTCTTGCTTGGGCATGCAGTTCGTTTACTATTGATCTTCTTTCCATTTTTGATGATGTAAACAATAAATAAATTCTTAATCGTTGGATGGTTGGATGTATATCGTTATAATATCTTTAAGATTCTTATTCAAGTTTGCTATTTCTTCTCTGACATTATTTATTTTCTTATTAAATTCACTTCTTAATATTTCTTGTGAATCGTAGATATGTGTTTGTAAGTAAGCTTTGTTGACTGCATCTGTTTCTGCTGACGGCGGTGCCAAATTTTTTATTTTTTTATTTTGTATATCGATGTTATTATTCCAATCCATAGTAATTCCAAATACTTCAGTAACATTGCTCCTTAATATAAAAGAACTATTATTAGAAAAGGGACCGAACTTGTCGACACTCATGTTGCGAATAATAGATTTTTCGGTAATATCAGTAAATTATATCAGCTTCCCTCAGTTCCTCAATTATGGATACTATTTCATTATTATGATTCGTATTACCAGCGCTTTGTGAAGCCAACAAAAGTTTTAGACGTTCCACTAACTCGTTGGGGTCATCCCAGTATATATAGTTGGACTTTTCACGATTAACAGTCATTAAACCTTTACCCGTGTGAGTAGCTTCAAAGAGTCTTTTTATAATTTTGTTATACTTATAGCTTTTGTTTCCTTTAATTTGGTCGTTTGCGTCATAATTTCTTTTATGTGCGTTAGTATTCATCAGAATTCTTTTATAGATATCAAGTTCGAATTTGTCATATTTCTTGGGGATTTTATGAAAAATAAGTTCAAATAAACCTGGTGTATAAGCCCACGAATTATTTCCGATAATAATTTTGTTTTCGTTTAATCGAAGGTTGTTGATGGCGAATTTCCAGTCACCTTTCTCATCTTTATGTGGACCATATGTTGTATCAAGTTTTTTTACGTTATGAAGTAATGATAAATCGATAACGTCCGATTCATTTTCATCTGATTGAGAAAAGAAATCATTCTCATTTGTTTCATCTTCAGAATTCCAATGATCTTTCTTAAATGTTTTTACAATAGGGGTTTCAACATTGTCTTCCTTAAATTTCTTTATCGGAGTACTGCTGTCGAATTTTAGACTCTGTTGGGTTGTAGCTGCAGGTCTTTTAGTATTAGTTAATTTTAATATTTCATTTAATGGTTCGATCACTGGCTTAAAGGTATTAGATTTTTCAGCTTCCCCTAATTTTATGCTATTAAATTTCTGTTTTAAGATTTTTCTCGACTTAATTAATTCCTTTAGAAGGGTTTCCTCCATGCTTATAGGTTGATTTATAGCTTATAGATTGATTATATCAACTGATGGATAGTTAATTTCAACTGGCAGACTGTTAATTTAAACTGGTAGGCAGTTTGTTTCGACTGGTAGGCTGTTTATTTCAACTGGTAGGCTGTTTATTTCAACTGGTAGGCTGTTTATTTCAACTGGTCGAGCTGTTAATTTCAACTGGTAGGCTGTTTATTTCAACTGGTCGAGCTGATAATTTCAACTGGTAGGCTGTTCATTTCAACTGGTAGGCTGTTAATTTCAACTGGTGGGTTGTTTATTTCAACTGGTAGGCTGTTTGTTTCAACTAGACTATTTAACTTGATCGACGTCTGTTGGAATCAGAGGTTGATTTATTACTAACTATGATAATAAATCTCTTTATTTATAACTTTATTTATAACTAAAAATCCATGCTTATCTTTCCAACACTCTCGGCATACATCACGAAAGTTATCAAAAGTCATATCGCTTCCAACATGATCATTATATATATGTTTCATATTCATTTCATCTTTTTTAAACAATATTATAATATTAGCGTTATCGCGAATTAAATGTTTTGGAATATGAGTATATGTTTGACATAAATAGAATGAATCTATATCGCGATGTCGACCCATACAAAAGTATAATCTTATATTGTTTTGTTTTTCGCATGCAATATCATCAAATATAAATATTGAATTAGGGTTGGCATGTTCAGGTTCAATAACATCTTCTCCATTTGTATATGTATAATATCCCATTCCTTTTATAGGTGTAACAAGCTGTTTAAGATACTCATATTTCGGTTGATATAACGACTTTGAGTATAGATAAATATTTTTAAATTTCAATCCGTTCGGACTTTCAATAAGACTAAGCATAACATTTGTCTTTCCACAATTAGAAGGACCCACAATGAGAGCTCTTATGGAATTAGGTAAAAGGGAACTGTGCTTTGTTTTAAGCGTATTTTGATGCGTGAAATCTAAATTTCTCACGTTAATATTCGTATCTTGCTTTATTAGACGCATTTTAACTACTGATTGTAAACTTATATCATTTCAATTTATGTCGAATCATTTCAGAAAAGGTATAAAATGATTGTCTATCATAAAAAGGTTGCTAATAACAAAAGTGTAGTTCAAGGAAGTGGGTTAATCAATAACGTAATTCAGAATTTACCCTTTGAATTACATTTGCCTGGATATCAATTTTGCGGCCCCGGAACAAAGTTAGAAAAAAGACTTGAAAGGGGTGATAAGGGTATAAATATTTTGGATGAGGCATGTAAAGCTCATGATATTGCATATACACAAAACAAAGATATAAACAAACGACATCAAGCTGACAAAGAACTAGCGGAAAGAGCTTGGGAAAGAGTAAAAACTAAAGATAGTAGAATTGGAGAAAAAATAAACGCATTTTTAGTTACAAACGCTATGAAGACTAAAGTAAAACTTGGTATGGGGATAGAGAAGAGAAAACCTAAAGCAAAATGTCGAAAAAATATATTTAATACTGCAGTTAAAAGTGCATCTGTAGTCCTTAAAAAAGAAAAACCACATGATATCAACAGTGCCATTCGCCTTGCTCAAATGGTGATTAGAAAATCGTTTAAAGGTAGAAAATCTCAAGTCAGTATACCTAGAGTTATTCGTATGCCAAAAGTTGGTGGATTTCTACCTCTGATACCTATTATGTCGGCTCTTGGTGCATTGGGAGCTTTAACTTCAGGTGCATCTTCCATCGCAAAAGCAATTAAGACCGCTAAAAATGCAAAACAACAATTTGAAGAAAATGTGCGACACAACAAGCGAATGGAGGGGATAGCCATGGGAAAAGGACTTTATCTAAAACCATACAAAACGGGAATGGGAATCACATACAACAAGAAATCATCAAAAAACTAATAAAGCAGCTACCCAAAAGACCTCTGACTGACATCGATATTAGAGAATTAGGAAAAAAAACATTTACCATATTTTAGAGGAGTCTATATGAGGGACAAACTTCCGAAAACACCTAGACGCAAAGAATGCGGAATAGTTAATTTGGACTCATATAGCGGTTATGGTACACATTGGGTAGCATATAACAAAAAATAACAACAATATTGAGTACTATGATAGTTTTGGAAACCTTCAGCCGCCTCTCGAAATTTTACTATACTTAGGCGATAAAATTAAATATAATTATAAGAGGGAGCAAAATTTTAAATCATATAATTGTGGACATTTATGTTTAATATTTCTATGTAATATTTAATAAATAAACACAAATTTAATATTCAATAGTATTTCAGGTTTTATTTTTTATTCTCAAGTTTAGCTTATAAATTTTAATATCATGTTCAATAGTTTTTTTCATTTTTTGACCTAGCTCAAAACATAATCTCGTTAAATCTACTTCAACATCCTTCTCATAAAATCCTTTGATATCGTTAACTTGAATGTAAGTTTTATTTAAAGCGACACAAGTGGGAATATAATGATTATTATAAAAGTATACAATTTGCTTTTGCAGTATGTTGTTCCAACATATAAAAGTAGTTAAAAATATTCCAATACGTGTAATGTTGCGCCATTCTTCACAATTTATCATAATTTTATGATTATTTTGCTTCATCACAAGGTAAGAAATATCATTCTTTTGTCGAAATCCAAATGAAATGTCATCAATCGGTGGATCATTCAGCAAGTTGAAGGAATCGAAAAACTCATATTGATCTAGTCGAATTTGAATGTAGTCCTTGTACATCATGAAATAGAGCCATATTTCACGTGAGATTCCTATATAATTTTTCTTCTTATCTTGGAACCATATGAGAGGTTTGAATCTCAACGCTGTTGAAAATCCACACTTTACTTTCAATTTTAAATTTATAAAATATTCAAATTAGAAGACGACTTCGTGGTTTTGATATTTCTCCTCCTTTTTAACAGTTGGTTCCATTTAACTTTGATGAGTAAAAAAGCACTGATTGTTTGTCAGGAGACTTATCCGCTATATAAAGGGAAGACTTTCTTTAATCTATACTTTAGTTCTTCATAAAACTTCATCGTAAAATGTTTAAAGTTGAGAGATCTGAAATCGCATTGGTTGATTTCCAATTTTGTCATGGCAATCAGAGTGACGTTTACATTAAGGAGTTGGCATTCATGTGTGGAAGAAGCGTTGCACCCAACTATTTCCATTTCAGTCCCCCCTTTGACGGCAGAGAACTTACTAAAGAGGGACGGAAGAAGAATGCTTACTGTCGAAATCATGTAAATGGGTTAGAGTGGCAGAGTGGAAACACAAGTTATGTTAATGTGGGCGACGTAATTTCTCCATTGAATAACTATAAATACATTTTTGTTTTCGGCAAAGCAAAGAAAGAATTTCTACTCAAATATATCAAAACAACTGTTATAAACCTGGAAAATAGAATCAACTTTAAGAATTTACCAAACTATTATACTTCTTGCATTCTTCATAATGATATGAGATTTAAATGTGCTCTAAACAATTTATATAAGTTATTTGTTTTTATTGAGACAAATTATCATCAAATAGAAAACTTTATACCTGATGAAATAGAATACTTAATATAAAAATAAAAATTATTTTATTTTTTCATATATGTATCATGTTATTTTATTTGAATTATTTGTTTACAAATGTATAAAGTAAGTATAAAAATTATTGTACGTTGATGCATTTCCTTAGTGGGTTGCGTAGCATATTTTTTTTTAAGAAACTTGTTATTTATTATTGGAAAATATTCAGAATATAAATTAGTTTAAACTTTACTTATTGTTAGTATAATTTAGGGAAAAGTGGGTGTATAAAAAATATCTGTAGGTAGAATCTGGGTAAGCTCTAATCGGCATAGTGGATGGTCCTGATCTTCAGTTAAGGGTATCTTTGTTATGGCAAAGGATGTGTCGTTCAACCGTTGAATTGCATCATCTGCCAGAGAGTTAAATCTTTTGGGGAGATATAATATTTTTTCAGCTATCTTCAATGCGATTGTATCTCCATACTTTGTAGATGTTCTGTATGCTCCAGTTATGTTGTAGTTTTTGTGTGGTTTCATTTCCTTAATGCTAAGAATTTTTTTAAAATTTAAAAAATTGAACGATGAAATTAATTCTGTGTTTGAACTCATCATGGGGAACTTTATTCAAAACTATACAGTCTCTCCATATGTTACCCGCTATTTATATTGTTTCAAATCAATTTTACTGACAAATTAGTAAACGTTAAGACTAAAGGGTGAATGAAATGGATATAGTTTCATGAACTATAGCGGATGCAAGAGAGGAAGAGTGAGAGAAGTAAATCAATTATTTTTCTAATTTTTCATAAACATACCCACACATATATAGACACACCAAAATAAAAAAAACTATTTTATCAATTAAAAAAAAAACGAAATAAATACAATTTTTGTTGAGTATTCACATTTATTTAAATATAAATCAAAAATATTAATTATAATAAAGATTGTTACAAGAAAAATAAATGATTGTTAAAATAAAAAGTTTTCATTTATGCATATAATTTTTATTTTAAAGATATCTTGTTTAGACTAAAAACTGCAGTGGTTATTAGTCTTCTCTCGGTTGGGCACATGGAATATAATCCTCCTCATCCTCATAGCCTGCGAAGAGATCTCTGCTCCTTTCGATTGGTCGTCGGTTTTGGCGTTGTAAATCTTCTCTTAACAGCTCCATTACAATTTCCTGTACAGATCCAGACATATTAAATTGTCTAGCTCTTGCAAGCGGACACGGTATCATTTGCGCTTGACCTTCCTCGTCTTCTTCTATAAGGAATGGTTGAGCATTTGGAATGTCTTCGGCTTCCCTAGCTTCTTCGTTGTCGTCAATCACAACAACAACGTCATCTGGTCTATCTTCTATCTGTATGTTTTCATCGTCCTCAATAACGATTGGTTCCTCGTCTTCTTCTGTAAGAAATGGTTGAGCGTTTGGAATGTCTTCTCCTTCCATAGCATTAGGAATGTCTTCGGCTTCCATAGCTTCTTCGTTGTCATCAACCACAATAACAACGTTATCTGAACTATCTTCTATGTGTATGATTCCATCGTCCTCAATAACGATTGGTTCATTTTCAATTAAGACCCCTAGCTCTTCTACACTTTTGTCGTCGTACATGACGATGAATCCTCGATTAACGAATTCGTTACTAAATCTAAACTCCCCACTATCTTCACTGAAAACCCCTGATTCGTTGCTTAAAGACATGTTTCCTTGTTGATTTTAGATACAAACTGATTGTTTTCATTTAAGATGTCCAAGGCTTTATATTAAAAAAAAAATCCTCCGTCCAATATGAAAGAAATTACATTATTTTGCAGGTAAATATTAAATTCCTTCATCGAACCTTTTCGATACAAACAAGTGGTCATAAATTAAACAACATAATTATCATATGCATTCAATTTCATGCCACTGGATAATCGAAATAATTACCTGCGACAGACTATAGAAAATTTATACAGTTCAACATCCCACAGTGCATCTTTCAAACGTGACACAAGATCACAAGCCACAATTTTCACATACATTCAAAATCAAGTACATTGTCACTTGAAAATCAAAACAGGGGAACAAATTGTCAAACCCAAAAAACAAAAATATAATTCTAGCGACAGGGTTATCAAAACAATGACGATAGAACAGACGAGGACGTACTCCTTCACCACACAAGTATTTCTTGATGGAAAATTTCCAAAGAAAGGTTCAGTACTCTAACGAATTGAAATTGAAAGGAAAAAATTAAGATCTCTGAAATATCAAAACACACAAACTCAAGCATACACATAACAACCGTGTGGACGGAAAAATTCCAAAGAAAGGCTCAGAACTCTAACGAACACAACATAACTCTAGCACACACACACAACATAGACATAACGGATTTTCTATCAGGCAGCTAAAATAAATAAAAATAAGGTTCATAAAAAACAATGACGACAAAACATATGAACACCTGCAACTCTAAAACAATAACTTGAATTCTAAACACAAGCGCCATGTTGACGGAAAAATTTCAAGGCAGATACGACATACATCCACAAGCACCGTGTTGACGAAAATATTCGAAAGAAAGGCTCAGAACTATGACGAACACAACAGAACTCTAGCACACACACACAAGATGGACATAAGGGATTTTCTATCAGACAGCAAAAAAGGAAAATAGGGTTCATAAAAACAATGACGACAAAACATATGAACACGTGCAACCCTAAAACACTAACTTGAATACTTCTAAACACAAGCACCATCTTAACGGAAAAATTTCAAAGAAAGGCTCAGAACTATGACGATCGATGAAGCAATGACTGCACTCGATGTTTAATCATACACCATATCAAATAAAAAAAAGGGTCACATCACGATCCCCACACACAAGCTAATAAAAATTTATTATCATCTCCCTATATATCTAAATAAAAAGGGGGGACATCACGTACTCATCCAAGCTAATAAAAATTAATTATCTTGGAGTATCTGATAACCACATTGGATTTTCCTATACCCAAATAAAGAAAAGTCGCATCACGTACTCATACCCCAAGGTAATAAAAATTAATTATCTAGGACTAAAGGGGGGACATCACGTACTCATCCAAGCTAATAAAAATTAATTATCTTGGAGTATCTGATAACCACATTGGATTTTCCTATACCCAAATAAAGAAAATCACATCACGTACTCATACCCCAAGGTAATAAAAATTAATTACCTAGGACTATCTGAAAACCACATAGGATTTCCTATTACCAAATAAAAAAGGGTCACATCACGTACTCATGTCAAAAGCTAATAAAAATTAATTATATAGGATTCCCTATACCAAAAGCACATTAAAATTGATTAATGTGCTTTTAGCTGTCAATCATTATTTGGAATCTGTATATATAATCTACTTAAAGTGAATCACATATTTTAAAAAATAAAGAACTCTATCAAACTGTAAATAAAAATAGAATGTTCTAAATGAAAAGTTGTATTAAAGAACTAAAACTTTGAAAAATAATGTGAAAACTAGATAAGGAAAACTGATTTTAAAAAAATAATAAAAAAAATAACAGATCATAATTTGATTTCTTATACTTATATATGTTAGAATCTTTATTGTTCATTCGAAAGGAAATTTTATGCCATTTATTTTTTGAATATAATTTACTTCAAATGTTGGCAACTGTAATATGGAAATGAGAGTTCAGCGAAAAACAAGAAGATCCGCTGTTTTCGACCAAAATTGTGTTCAGTGATGATGCCCATTTCTGGCACAACGGCAACGTCAATAAACAAAATAACCGCATTTTGGCTAAAGAGAAAGAAGAAGAAGTTCAAGAGTTGCCATTATAATTGTAAAAGGTGAAATATGGTTCCCTTGTTTGCCCTAAATTAAGTTTGTATAATACAGGCTGGTGATCTGAACTTAATGAATTTATTGCAAACCGTTATATCAGTTGTAGATGGTTTTGCATTTGAAGAGGAGGGTATGTATATGTAGATGAACCTGAATATAAAATATTATACGGGAGTAAAGCTAGGGAAGAATGGAATAAAAAATATTTTTTATTTACAAATGTTAGGTCATATTAACTTAAAAAACAAAAAATAAATATAGCTACTACGGCTGATAATACTTATATATTTCCCCAAACATTAGCATGGGAACAGTTCCAATTTCTATGTCTACTTTTTAGATCGCCACACACAATACTTTTTCCGCTGATCTTTGGTTCCGTCATTTACCAGACTATATATATATATATATATATATATATATATATATATATATATATATATATATATATATATATATATATATATAAGTATATACATATATATATATATATATATATATATATATATATATATATATATATATATATATATATATATATATATATATATATATATATATATATAAATATATATATATATATATATATATATATATATATATATATATATATATATATATATATATATATATATATATATATATATATATATATATATATATATATATATATATATATATATATATATGTATATATTTATATATATATATATATATATATATATATATATATATATATATATATATATATATATATATATATATATATATATATATATATATATATATATATATATATATATATATATATATATATATATATTATATATATATATATATATATACAATATATATATATATACAATATATATATAATATATATATATATATATATATACACAGGGTGGCCCAAAAAAGACTGAAGGATTAAAAATGGTTATATCTTTTTTGTTTTTAATAATTTTTTTTTTGTCTTTTGCAGGTTATTTACTGGTTTTTGGAGATAAATCATGGCTACATATGATGTGCAGAAACGCGTCAAAATCATTGAATTTTTGTATTCTTCTGGAAAAAGAAGAAAATGATAACTTTTTAAACAATCTTATAATGAGCGATGAAGCTCATTTCCACTTAAATGGCTATGTAAACAAACAAAATTGTAGATTTTGGGAACTCACAATCCTAGGGCATTACATCAGCGTGAATTACACCCCGCCAGATGTACGGTTTGGTGCGGTGTTATGGCTGATAAAATTATCGGTCCATATTTTTTCGAAGATGTGGAGGGTCACCCAGAAACGGTTAACGGGGCTCTGTCCACATGTTGAGAATAATCAAAACATATGGTTCCAGCAAGATGGAGCAACTGCGCATACAGCAAGAGCGACAATGGAACTTCTTCATAACATTTTTGGTGAACGAATAATTTCCAGAAATTGATATTTTGCTTGGCCTCCACGTTCACCAGATTTGACCGATCCAGACTTTTTTTTGTGGGGCTATTTGAAAGGAGTTGTGTATATCAATAAACCCCAAACAATTCAAGAGCTTAAGCACAACATTCAAGCAGAAATAAGCAACTTGGAACCAGAAGCTCTACGGGCAGTAATGGAAAATGCGGTTAAAAGAGCCAATTTTTGTTTGCAAGAAAATGGACACCATTTGGGAGATGTTATATTTC